>JXCR01052630.1:280664-308533 GCA_002079205.1 Phalaenopsis hybrid cultivar
TGTGTGTGTGTGTGTGTGTGTGTGTGTGTGTATATATATATATATATATATATATATATATATATATATATATATATATATATATATATATATATATATATATATATATGTTAATATATAAAATCCTTCCTTTCCTCTTTAAGCCCTAAATCACTAAACTCACGCACCCGGACTCTGCTCCCTTTCCCCTCTCCCGTTCTCGTGCCCCGCTCTTCCCGTTCTCGGTCTCGAGCCGACCAAGCTCCCTCTCCTCCACGCGAGAGAAAATTGACCTCTCGTTCGTCCTTGCCTAACATTTTCTGTCCGAGGCCCTCCTTCCCGAAGCCGCGCCAGTCTCCCCAAGCTGAGGTTTTCCTTCTCTTGGTAATTTGACTCTGAGGAGTTTGCTCCCTGGTACACTCGATTAACAATTTTCTCTTCTTCCCGATGCTTCCCTCGCTGCCACTAGGCTCGCCACTTGGTCCTGGATGTTTCGGTTGCTTCGCCTTCAATGAGCAGGGAATGCGTCCTTTTCTTTTTTGACCTGATTCGATTGTCGTGTGTGGGTGGGGTGATCTTCTTCGTCTTCCCCTCTCTTCTCTGCATAAAAACAGAGTTTCTTTTGGATTTTGGGGTTGTTGAAAAAAAGTTTTCTAAGGAGGTGAGGAGTAGAGGTTTTTGCTGTGAGAAGAGTTTAGGAAGGAGATTTCTGTGAGAACACTTCCTTGAAGTTATTTCATGTGTTGTAGTGCTTTACATTTACATTAAAGAGGTATCTCTCCTTCCCCCCTTCCTCGGTGCCTCGTTTCCTTTCGGTTTTCCCTCTGTCGAGCCTTTGATCATGGCTCTGTTGGATGGTACAGCAAGCTAGTTTACTTTACTTTCATATATTTTTGAGATATTCACTTTAAGAGCATGTGAAGGATAAAATATGGGCATATTCTAGGAGCTAGACTTGGTTGCTTGCTTAAAATGGTGAAGCTATGGCATGTTTTTTTTGTTTATCGTATCATATTTATGTTGGAAGCAATTAGAAGAGTTAAAACATGGCTTTGGAATACTTTTGCTCCTTTTGCAAGCATGTTAGGATATGTATTATGAAGCTTTTCATCTATTTTCATTTAGCATGAGATATTGAAGAGTTTATTTGGCCTTTCATGCATGTTAAGGGTTCGGTTTTGGCACCTTATGACTTTCTCTTGCTTAAAATACATGATATGAAGAGGTTCACTTTGATTTGGGAAAGATTCCATAGTTTGCGTATGCCTCCTCAAAGGGGAGGGCATCTTCCATGCTTGGATGTTTGAGGGAAAGTAATTCATGTTTGGAACAACTCTATTGATGGCCTAAAAATGGTTTTCATTACATTGTTACAGTTTAAAAGTCAATTTTGGTTCCATATGCTGATGCTTTACAGGTTGGTGAGCTACTCCTTGACTTTGAATGGCTCGGTTTTACCTTCAAATGGCTGGAGCTTAAATTTTTGTTAAAGTTTGAGTTTCTATCCATGTTTGGGCCCTGCCTTAAAGCTTTTATAGGTCGTAATTTTTATTGGCCTCTGCTGGGCTTGGTTTTGGCTTGTAATGGCTCAGTTTTGGAGTTGTGTGGGCATTCGGCTTTCATTGCAGGAGCATGAGATGCTGACTTTTTGTTGAGGTGTTGAAGTTTTCTTTGCTAGCTTTAAGAGGCTCACTTTGGGCTCTTACTGATTTTCGATTTGTTTAGAAGTGGCTAGAATTTTAATTTCTATTAAGGCCTGGATTAATATCAATGCTTGGGTCCCGTTTTAGCCTTGTTGGGCTCAGTTTTGGCCCCTGCTGGGCTCGGTTTTGGCATCCTACGGGTGTTTTGGCTTAAATATACATATGCTGAAGGAATTTATTTTGGAGGAACTCCATGGCTGTTCTTGTTTAAAACATATGTTAGTTCTATATTTTGATGTCTTGAGGATATGGAAATGTTTTCTACCCTTTTGTTGTAACCTGAGTTTGAACTCCAGTTGTGGCTCTGTTTGGTTTTAGTTAGGAGTTCGGTTTGCTTTGTTTGGCCCCCTACCCGAAAGGTGGTTTTGCTGGCTTTAGTTCCCACCCGAAAAATGGCTTAGTTTCTTTTGATTTTTGTTTGTCTCGGCTCTTACCCGAGAGTCTGTTTTGGGTGTGCTGTGTTGTCCCCATTCAAAAGTTGTTAATGGGTCTTTGATGGATTGGTTTGGCAGTTTATAAGGCCGCAATTGGGTGTTTTTTGGTTCCTAGCCGTGAGTTTGTGATGTGGTTGAATCAGCCTCCCCTTTTGGTCCTTACCCGTGAGACCTATTGGAGATCGTTTGGTGTGATTTGGCCCTTCTTGCTAGGCTTGATTGGCTTGAATGTTATGGATAGATCAAGTTTGTCATCCCAAAAATTATAATCACTTTAGTTATCCTTTTATGTTTGTCAGGGAAGCATAGTAGCCATTGGTGATTCTTTTCTATGTCCTTTGTTGCCTTAGCCGTGAGCCTCACTCGTTGCTCCTTGAGTTGCCTTTGGTCATGGGTCTTGGCAGTTGTCTTTTGCCTTAGCCATGAGCCTCATTTGGCCCTGTTCCTTGTCTTAGCCGGGAGCCTTGATAGTTGCTTTTTCTTCTCTATTGGCCCCGACACTGAGCATTTATTTAGATTCTGTGAGAAAATTTTATGCTTATTTGATACATGAGACTATTTATTAATCTGAAAGTTGGGAGAATTTTGAATTCGACTTGAGTTTGGAAATATTAGTGGTGGTTTCCCCGAGATCATTTTCTTTTGAAGTTTGAGAGATCTTAAACCCTATTTTGGAAAGGCATTTAGTTGGGATGAATTAAATTCATAAAAGATGTCGTTGGGGTTAGGATACCGGCGTTAGGATGTCATTTTGACTCAGGTTGGTCCAATTTTAAAAGTGAGAAAGTGATATCCATTTCGGATTGATTCAAGGATCTTTTGGTCTTCCTTTTCAAGTCTTTTTGTCACGAGCTTTGAGGACTGATCCATTCTTCTTTTCAGTATTTTAGATGAATCAGTGTTTCCTCTCTCTCACCCCATTTTTGTTATTTTCTTTCCTTGTTTCTTGGTTCATTCTTTTGATGCTTATGTCCGATACATAAGTGTCCACGTGTAGCCTTTTGTTATACATGAAAGCATCAAGCAATGTCGCAAGTAGCCGTTTTGGGGCGTACGGTGGTGATAATAAAGGCACACCGAAGATAGAGCAGAAAGATGTCTTATCCTATAACATCAAGATCCAGGCATTTGATGAAGAATAGGATATGGTATCCTTCACCGATAAATCTAGCGGGAGTCGACTCGAACCTCCTCAGGTGATTGGCAATCTCACGCCCGACAACGTAATCGACTCGTGGACAATAAAAATTGTTAAAATCTGTTTCAAAATCAAAATATATTTTTCTCTATAAAACAAAATTTGATAATTTTTCAAGATTTATGTGCATGTCAAATACATAAATTTTAAAAATACATTTTTAAAATTGATTGTCCACTTGATGAATATTTGTTTAGGCTGGGAAATAGCCCTCCAAGTGAGGTTCAAGACACACTTCTAGACGAGTGGCGGGTTCTATACATTCGGGTGACCAAGTAGCCTTCGCGGACCCTCGAGAATAAATATACAGTTGAGCCTAGTCCTATACGAGTGCTTGCGGTCCCCCTCATCCAAATTTTTTCTTTGTTTTATCGAAGATTTGGGACAGGACACTCGTATTACTTTTCCTTTCTTTCGGGATTACTCCAGATTTTTTTTTTTTTTTTGAGGATTTTCTTTTACTTAGTTTTTTTCGTTGATTTTCTCGAAATTTTTTGTCATGAGTCGTTACACTCTTCTTTGAATTTCTTGGATAACATTTTCTTCCAGACTTCGCTTTTGAGATGCATTTAGGCTTGCTATACTTACGAAACAGTGGATCTCATGGACATACAGGTTTGCTTTACATTTTACAGTGCTTTATTTTCCTGTTTCTACTTGCTACTGTTCTTCCTGTACAGCATATTATACCATTTTCGTTCCTACCTGCTACTGTACTGTATAGCATGTTGTATTCTTCATGTTTCTACTTGCTACTGTTCTTCTTGTATAGCATGTTATACTGTTCTTATTTCTACCTGTTACTGTTCCACATGCATTCTACTGTTTGTTCCTACATTGCACATTTTATATTATATAATTTTAAGCATGTTTTCTTTTATATAGGGTGTTTAGATGACTACAACCATAGGGCCGTTTGATTTGACACCATAACTGTACACCCTAGAAAACTTAAACTCGTCACGGCAAGGAGCTTGAAGCTAGCATGGTGGGCAGCACGGCCATCTTCAACAGCAGAACATGTCTTCCCCAGCAAAATCATTCCTTTCCTAGAAATTAAAACAACAAGTCATAGGATTTCGAGGTAGTTTGCTTAGTGCGACATAAATCCTCACTTTATCTTTTAGGCCTTTGCACAGTCAGACTGTGCAATTTAAGCCCTAACATGCTCTAGGTTCCGAGGTTGTCGTCCGATACGACGTAAACCCTCATATCTTCTAGGCGACTTGTGTGACTGTGTCACGCAAGTATAAGCCCTAATTAAATAAAATTGGTAAGATGAAACACTGGAATAATTTCTTTCTTGAAACTGAAGTCAAACCATACGATAGACTGGGAAGCCACCGAGGTTCGCCTCAGGATTCGGTGCCTCCCCTAATTTCTCTTCATTTGGATTCCTCAACAATGTTCCAGATTCAAGCATTTCCCCTTTCACACATCTTCGTCCGATTTCGTTATAAATATTCTTTTGACCTCTTTGAAGATAATATTCCCTGATTTTTATCGAGAGTTTTCTTAGGTGACTTCGGTCATTTAAGATGTAGCATTATTCCCTGATTTTTATCGAGAGTTTTCTTAGGTGACCTCGGTCATTTAAGATGTAATTAACTCTCTGATTTTTATCGAGAGTTTTTTTAGGTGACTTCGGTCATTTAAGATGTAATTAACTATAGGGGATTTGCCCTTATAGAGAAGCTTTTCCGAACCCAGCCTAAAATAAACTCTATTTAAATTTTCATATTAAATAGAGGAAAAGTTAAACCTAGCCTAAAATAAACCCTATTTAATTCTTTGTATTAAATAGGGGAACTTTTCGGCAAATAAAATGGTGCACAGCTTAAAATAAACCCTATTTAATTCTTTGTATTAAATAGGGGAACTTGTCGGCAAATATCAGCCTAAAGATGTAATTAACTATAGGGGCTTGCCCTTATAGGGAGCTTTTCCGAACCCAGCTTAAAATTCCCTATTTAATTCTTTGTATTAAATAGGGGAACTTGTCGGCAAATAAAACGGTTTCGCAGACTAAACGGATGTCATCTATTTAATTCTTTGTATTAAATAGGGAAACTTGTCGGCAAATAAAATGGTTTCGCAAACCAAACAGATGTCATATATTTCTTAGTTTATTTGATCGAGCTTCATCCTCAAGTCTTGTGTTTATCCTTCGGGATAGATACATGATTTGAGGTAGAGCGCTCTTTCATTTAAACTGTGAAAAATATGAGGTCAATTTGATTTCATATTTTTTCTAAAAATTATACATATATATGTAAATTAAACGTTCTTCCAAACCGGGGAACGGGATTTCAATTTCGGTGACCGACAGCTTCTTACGGGCAACTCCACCACAAACGGATTTCTTTCTAGCGCCGACAATAACACATAATTCTTATGTACTTACCTACCTCACACCAAAACTTTCATATTTACTTGCACAACTTTAGTTGTACATGAAAAGGTGGATTTGATTAGTAAACGGTGATAATTAGTGGCAATTTTATTTTGATATGAAAGAATTGAGTGGTATGAGGGTAAATATGAAGATTTGGGTTTGAGATATGTCAATAGAGAAGAATTACATCCTATGTATGCCAATGCCCAAAAAATTTGCATTTGATATGCATTTATATCTACTTTTACATTCATTTTTTTCTGAAATTATCTTAAAGATTATATAACAATATTAAATTTACATATATAAATAAATTAGCATCTCATCTAAGAAAATATCATTAAAATACTTCATGGGTGAAGTGAAATATTCTAGTGATAAGCCTTGCCTGAGATATATGATTTAAAGCTGGTGTCTTTAATTGTAACATAATAATTTTGCTTTTCCTTAAGATTTCTTTCATATAGGATGTTTTTTAGCTCTTTGAAGTCTCTAATGCGCTCACTCTTCTTTTGTAGTTCTTATATAAAAAACTCTTCTAAAAATTGGGTCAATCCTATTACTATAAATTTTAATTGGGTAATTTCTCTAACTTGAGCAATTACTAAGTTTAACGCAAGCTGCTTACATTAAGCTAAATTGACAACCTAAGAATTGGTCATGACATTCTTCATGGATATTCTCTTCAAATAAGCCCATCTATATGATATATTCTTTTATGTAATATACATATCAATGTTATATGTTTATAATTTCTGCATGTAATTAATAAGATAATGGCTACTACAATTATCTATATCAACCCCATAGAGGACAAGACAATGCTCATACAAATTAGAGAAATTAGGATCAATGAGAGGAGGCAATGTAGAATCTCAGTCTCATTTTTGAGTGTGAGCACACTTGCTTTGATAATCTAGAGTTAGAGCACACTTGCTTTGATAATCTAGAGTTCAAGGGAACATATTATAGAGTTAGAGCACACTTGCTTTGATAATCTAGAGTTGCTATTTGAGTGTGTCCTAAAGTAACTTTGACACAATTTCAAGAAATGTAGAAGTTGAATAATGATGCAAAGTGAAAAAAAAAAGAATGATGTGCAATTAAGAAGTTTCCACTTCTTCTGGCCAAAGTGGTTATAATCAGTTTTGTAGCTCTCAACCAAGTAGACATTTATTTAGATTAGATGGTTATGATTATGATGATAAATAAGGAAAAATATTAGGCAACAACTACTGAAAGAATATTTAATTTGTAAGGTGGAGATTATTTACATAAAAAAATTACTTGAATAATTTAGTTTGCAAGTTTTTATTTCATTTGGCAAGAAATTCATATTATTTTAGTTTGTTCTCATATGCAGCCAACTACACAATCATTGGATATATTCCTCCAAATTATAATCTTGTAAAAACGATCTTGCTTCAAAAAGAGAGAGCACATGTTGAAAGAATATTTCAGCCTATAAAGAAGAATTGGAATGAGAAAAGAGTTAACACAGTTTGTGATGGTTGGACAGATGTGCAAAGAAGACATCTCAATAATTTCATGAACGCCACAGAATCCGGATCAATATTTTATAAAATATTAACTGTGAATGGGCATATAAAGATAAATTTTACATTGTCAATGACATTAAAGAAATAATTGTGAGTGTAGGTTCAGATAGAGTGATTCAAGTAATCACTGATAATGCACCTGTGTGCAGAGCTGCAACAGTATTACTTGAGGTTTAATATCCTCATCTTTTTTGGACTCCTTATGTTGTTCATACATTGAACTTGGCATTGAAAAATAAATGTGCTCCAAAGAATATAAAAGAAAATGAGATAATTTATGAGCAATGCAGCTGGATAATTGACATTACAGGAAATGTAAATTTTATAAAAAAAAAAATTTATTATGAATCAATCAATAAGATTATCAATGTTCAATGAATTTATAATGTTAAAAATATTAGCCACTGTAGAGACCTGTTTTGCATTAAATATGGTCATGTTCAGGAGATTCAAAGCAATAAAACAAGGGATACAAACAATAATGATCAAAGATAAGTGGAACATGTATCTTAAAGATGAATAAAGAAGGTAAATTTTGTGAAGAAAAAAATTTTCGATGATATTTGGGGGAATAAATTAATAATATTATTCCTTTTACAAAACCTTTACATGACATGTTGAGTATGATGACTGATATAGATAAATCATGTCTCCACCTTATCTTTGATGTGTGGAATTTTATGATAAAAAATGTGAAATATATTATATATCAGCATGAGTAATAGAGAGACAATGAAGACTCAAATTTGTTTAGAATTGTATGTGAGATTTTAGTATAAATATGGAATAAAAGCAATACTCATGTTCAGTGTTTATCTCTCTCTCTCAATCCAAGATATTATTTAATTTGAAGTTTATATTTTATTAATCCCAACTTGTATTAATTTTATCACTTATAACTACATTTTTTTATCAGGTATTTGTTGACCTCATTTTTGTGAGGTCTTTCCTTCCTCTTCATAGAGCCTAGGATCAAATCATAGGACTTTCCTACCGACCATCTTAGAGGACTAGTGTCAGGACTCACACCATTTAGAATCTCGAACCATCTCTTAACTGTTTTGCGAAGCTTCACAATGGTGGTCCCAAGTCATCCCCATTTGGTCAAGTAGACATGATTTCGAGCTGTCACCACTGGTTGAGTGGCTACGATCATGTATCACAACCACTGGTTGCGTCAGTGCGTCAGGGACATCGATTTTGGCTAGGAAGGACATTCATATTGTTATAATTTTGCACACAAGCAAATTGCACGCAAATTGATGCACTTATCCGAACGACCCAAGATGACAAAACGACTGCGCTGGCACATTCAGAGCATTGATTTTACCTAGGGTAGACATCCATTTTGTTGTGATTTCATGCAAGAGCGAAAAGTGCGAATCGGGAGATTTTAATATTAAATATTATAAAATTAATAAAAAAATTAGGGCATTTCATTTTCCTCCAAAATCCCTAACCCACACTCACGCCTCTCCCACACCCGATTCAGTCTTTCCCTTCTTCGTCTGAGAGTCTCAGGCGTGCCCTAGTTCCCGCGGCTCGTCTTTCCTTTTTTCTTTCCTAGTCGCGGCCCGAGTGGAGCCTTAGCTCGTGTGCTTTCCCCTCTTTGCGAACTTTCTGGTTCAACCCCAGCGTTCGACTCCTCCTCTTCTGCGGAAGTCATTCGACCGAATGGATCGCCAATTGCGAGCCTTCCTTCTGGCCGATCCCCCTTCCTCACCCCTAGGCCGCCTGTTCTTTCTCCCTAAATGCGTCTCTTCCTCTCCCGTTACCTCATTTGGCAACTGCATCATGGTAGATATAGCTCTTTCTCTCTTCCCTGCTTATAAAAGCCCTACCTAGGGCAGGGTTGGGGGTGTTGAAATTTTGGGAGGAGAAGAGAGGAGAAAGAGTTGTTGCATCTTTGGTTGGTTGTTGTTGGATCTCTATCAGTCGTGTGCATTCGTTGTTGTATTCTCGTAGCTTTTGGGTTAGGAGTCTTATGCTTTTGCATCAAGGTTCTTAAGGGAAGTGCTGCTAAATTTTTTTCTTAGACTTGTTATTGAGTTTGCTTTAGATCTGCATCAAGAGGTGACCCTCTTCCTCCTTTCTTCAAGCATTTGAAGGAATTATCTATTTTATTCTGCTTTCATGCCTTGGGTTTAATGTGCTCATAATTTATAAAGATGTGTTTAGGCGATTTTTCTCTGATGATTTCTTGTCTGGCGATATGAGTAATATTTCTAATCTGTGTCACTTGGAATTGCCCCTAAATGCATTTTCTAATGCACCTAAAATTGGGAAATTAAAGTCAGTTCAATAACTAATTGAGTTTAATGTTAAGAATGAGAATGGTTATAGAATTGGTGATTTGGAACATATGAGCGAGTTACGCAAATTAAAAATACATTTTCTAGAAAATTTTGAGGATGTTAGGGAGGCTCGCACAGCAAAATTACTTGAGAGGAGAAAACTCACATACTTATTCTTGAATTGGGACAATACTGTTGATGAATGGAACTCAGACATGGGAGTTGGAAGCCTACGGAACTTTGTCAATTCTGACTTAGATGAGAATGTACTTGAAAGTCTTAAGCCATACAAAAATCTAAAGAGTTTGTCTGTAGTTCTATACAAGGGTGTAAGCTGTGCAAAATGGATGTAGAATGCAAGTTTGATCTCCGATCTAGAGCACATTCATCTAACGGTGCTCGGCGTGGGAAACTCTTCCGCCTTTTGGGCAGCTTCCCCACCTATATCTCTATAGTTTATATTCATCTTTCTTTTAAGCCGGTTCATTTTAAAAACAGGAGCACGTTGGTCTTAACTATTCTTTGGAAAATTTACATACACACCCCTCAATTCTTACATATTTATGCATCTAGCACCTTAACTAAGCACATTTCACCTTCTAAAAATGAAAAGATGGCATGATTGTGTGGCTTGCATGAAAGTTACAAGGTTATTTGGAAATATATTTTCTTTCACTTTTATGATACAAAACATACAAAATT
This sequence comes from Phalaenopsis hybrid cultivar, assembly GCA_002079205.1. Classification (NCBI taxonomy): domain Eukaryota; kingdom Viridiplantae; phylum Streptophyta; class Magnoliopsida; order Asparagales; family Orchidaceae; genus Phalaenopsis; species Phalaenopsis hybrid cultivar. Next base: position 290,929 of record JXCR01052630.1, read on the forward strand.
GTTGGAAATTACGTATGGAATATCAAAGTGGCTATAAGTTGGAAGCGAAGCTTTAAACACTCTTTTGGTGGTGCTTAATACTTGTAACTTGGGTGTTATCTTTGCAAAATTTAAAAATATTAGGTAGTTCATTTGCAAAATTTGGAAAGTTGTGATGTTTCACTTTTACAAAAATCTGAGAGCATTTTATGTTTGTTTACACAGCTTGTAAAGTGGCAGTTTCTTATTCTTGAGCCAATGACCCCAAACATTTTACGCTGGATCTGGTTTATTAAATTTGGAAAGTTTACAAATGTTTTGGCGTTTCACTTTAAAAAAATATATATATGAGAGTCTTTTATGTTTGTTTACAAAGCTTGGAAAGTGGCGATGCCTTATTCTTGAAGAATCTGAAAGCTCTCGCATTAAATTTAGAAAATTACAAATGTTTTGATGCTATACTCATGTGAAAATCTGAAAGTTTGGACATTCTCTTTTGCACTTGTAGCTTTGGTGCTATACCACGTGAAAAATCTGAAAAGTTGCATATTCTCTTTGCAAAGACTTATGGCTTTAGTGTTATAATCATGTGAAAATCTAAAAGGTCATGTGAAAATCTGAAAGGTTGCATATTCTCTTTGCAAAGACTTATGGCTTTGGAGCTATACTCATGTGAAGAATTTCAAAGGTTGTATATTCTCTTTGCAAAGACTTATGGCTTTGATGCTTTACATTTGAAAAATCTAGAAACTTTTCAAATTCTATTTGGAAAGTTTGGAGAATGACAATGCTTTACTTTTGCAAAACTTGGAAGCTTTAAGTGTTCTATTTGAAATTTTTGAAAAGTTTGCAAATCGTTTTGATGCTTTACATTTGAAAAATCTGAAACTTTTCAAACTCTATTTGGAAACTTTGGGGGAGTGACAATGCTTTACTTTTATAAAACTTGGAAGCTTAAATGCTTTATTTGGAAAATTTAGAAGTCTTTTCGAGTCATTTTGATTTTTGAAGATTTTAAAGTCTTTGGAGCTTCTTTCTTTTTGAAAATTTGAATGTTTTCATTTGGGTCTTCTTTTAAATATTAAGTGGAAGTCTCAAAACGTTATTTTTACGTCATTTTAAAAGCTATATTCTTGTGTCTTGAAAACCTCAAATGCTCTTTTTGAGTCCAAATTACTTGATGTTTTGGGAGTTGATTTAATTTTGTTTTTGAAAGAACTTAAACGTTTTTAGACCGATTCACTTGCGGTTTCGCTTCTGACTTTGTTGATTTTGTTTAAGTGGGTCAGCCCCCTCCGCTTATTTGGTTTTGTTTTCCTTTCTATTGCCAATGGTTAAGTTAAAAGTGATAATTTTTCATTTAATTATTTTCATGATTGATTCACGCCTTTTAAAAAAAGGGGTAATCTGAGGGGAGAAAACTAAAAGAAAAACAGTGATAATTAGTCTTTTGCGATGATTTAAACCCAATGAGAAATAAGGCAACAAATCATTCATTATTTTTTTCCATAAGAAGGATAAAATTGTAATTGTGAGAATAGTTGAGAATTGGGAGAAAGTAATAGCTTAAATGATTTAAGAGTTAGGGGCATGAATTGAAAAAATCAGTAGGTTAACAATTAAGGCCCCTAGGCATTGGTTAGACTTAAGCCCAATTGTTTTAATTAGGATTAGAACACATTTCATGAACCTTTTTGGCAAAATTATAATGAGTTAAGTTTGATCTAAATATATATTAGGATTAGTTGAAAAACACTTAATTGAAGACAGAACACTTAAAAATACTTCAAACTCAAGTTAAAGTGTAGGCTTCCTAGATTTTAGGAGCACACCTTAGGTGAGAGTTCATCAACCTAATTTTCAAATGGACACTGAAGCTAGACACCTGACCCTAATTTATAAGTTAATTAAAGCAATAGACAGGATATGCACTAGGTTATGGTTCATAGCCGATTTAATTAAATCAAATAGTAAAATTCTCTTCATAAAGACCTAAAATGAAACTAAATGCTCAGGGATTTAAGCTTGAATCTTACACTCAAATCCTTCTCGCAATTGGGGACATTTTCAGTGTCACATAAATCACATACCCTTGGTCCTTTATATGTGACGATGTGTTTTGTTTTCTTTGTTTGTGTCATTTTCCTACGATTTGTTTCATTTTTCCTCAGAATTTTTCATATGATACCCCGTCATTTATTTTGTTATACATAAAGCACATATTTGTCAAGCTAGCTAAATTTCTCTACTATATTTTTACATATGACGTTGATCCTACTTACAGGTACAGCAATAACAAGAAATTCAGGTACCCAAAGTTTATAATACATTTATAGCACTTTACTGCATTTCCTTTATACTGTTTTTATTTAGCGCACCTTATATTGTTTTCATTTACTGTACTTCCTTATGGCATAGTTAGTTTATGTATGTTTTAAATTAACTACAAAACCTTTTGGATATAACCTGGTTTAGGAGGTATACAGCGGTAAGTCACCAAATAACAATATTGTACGCTCACATATAAGACACTAAACCTGAAACTATTAATAAATTGAGCATGAACCAACTCTTCATGCGCAGCACGACCAGGACGTAGCGGACGGGAGATGACGATCTACAACAGTACAACAAGTCTACGGCAACTAAACATTTTCCTTAGTTTAAAAAACAAGCTATAGGATTTCGAGGAAATTCGTTTGATGCAACGTAAATCCTCACATATTATCTTTAGGCTTTTACACAACCCTGTTGTGCAATTAAAAGTCCTAATACTTTTAGGATTATGAAGTTACCGTACAGTACGGTGTAAATCCTTCAATCTTTCTAAGTTATTTATACGATCAGATATCATGCGAATGTAAGTCCTAAATTCTAAATAAGTTGTAGGATTAAACATTAAAGAACATCATTTCAAAAACATAAAATCAAACAATAGAATAGTTGGGAGGTCGTCGGGGTTCTCCTCGGATTCGTGATATCTCATACTCTTCATTTCTTTAGATTTCTTAAAATAAATGTTCCTATTTGAACCACTCTCATTTGACTTTCCCGTGTCCAATCTTGAAAACCTAAACTTTGAAATCTTGAAGGCAGAACCACTGATCTTAATCGAGAATTTTTTTAAGTGACCCTGGTCATTTAAGATGTAATTAACTACAGGGATTTGACTTTATAGGGAACTTGAAACCCAGGTAAAATAAACTCTATCTAATTCTTATATTAGATTAGGGAACTTGTCGGTCTCATATAAAAATGTTTCGCACACCAAACAGATGTCACAAAATTCTTCGATTTTGGTGGTTGAGCCTACTACAAGTGATATGTTTATTCTTCAAGATAGTTTATTACTTGCGGTATCGCATTCAGCCGTTCAAATTATCTATTATGTGAAACCTGTTTGGTCTCATTTATTTTAAAATTAAAAAAAAATTATTTTTTGTAAATCAAAATTACATTTATATTATTAAATTCAAATTTAAATCCACTTTTTGAAAATCCCGGTCGACAGTATTGCAGTCATGTTTGCTTAAAAGAAGCTTCAAATCGTGTTGCTCCATATAAGGATATAGAGATACCAATTGAGAAAAATAAATGCTTCAAGAGGAATTTTTTCAAATATTGAAGAAATAACAATTGTTAATTTGGAGTTGTAAATTTCTTCGAATTCAGTGGTGCTTTCGTCGATCATGACTTCATACCTTCTAAAGCTATTATGAAAGGAAAAGTGTGGTGGAGACTTTATGGAGCAAGTTTCTCATAATGGTAAACTTTAATTTTTAAATTGTTGGCTCAACTGTGTTTATCTAGTTGTTGAGAACTTAAGTGCATATTTTTTATCAATTCACATAGCAAGAACAAAATCACTCCGCAACGAGATGAAAATATGGTATTTGTTCATACTGAATCTTCGTATCTATCTAGGATGAGCCCGGAATATTCTCAAGGGAACACAAGTTTATGGGATGTTGGTGGAGATGGCTTAGCTATAATGGATGACATTGGAATTATTGAAGTTGTAAATCTTTCTATTAATGAGTCATGCTTAAAAACAGTATTTTTTGTTGATGAAGGTGAAAGTGACATTGATGAGGTCAATGGAGCTAACACTAATGATGACACTACTATTAAATGCATTAAGTCAAAATAGTGATGATTATTATGTTATATTTTTGTATTTTGCTATATTTTGCTTCATTTTCATATGGATGATATTGGTATTAAGTGTTTTGGTGATCTTTTGATATTTTGAATGCCATTTTGATATTGCCAAAAATAACTTTTATCATATCAAACGATTGCATTTGTTGTTTTGTGATGTCTTTAGTATAAAACATTAAAAATATATATTTTTATTAATAAGTTATTAAATATTAAAAAATATGTCTATGTATCATGCCCAATTTTTTGCAATTATGTTGTCTGTCTTATCGTATTGTGTTGTGTCTATGTCCTCGTGTCCATATTCTTGCTTCATAGGATGGTGCATCAAGGTTGGAAAGATAGCTGGCAATTGTGAGGTTGTGAACTGTAGAAAAAAATAGTAACAAGAATGTTGCATTTGGGAAGTCGTAGTCGGGAGAGCGACAAGGAGCGATGTGAGAGATTGCAAAAGGTTTGAAGAAAAGATTACCACCTCTTGAGCAAAATATAGTTGAAACACCACTCGACCCTTGGATACAAGCCTATNAACAAATAGAAACAATATTAAGATAAAAAAATCAATTGACTCAATAAAATAAAATATAAGGAACTCAATAAATTCATTTATTCCAATGGTTGAATCTCCAAACAAAGAATTTAAATCCCATTTATGCTCTAGTACTAAAAAGTCACTTAGGATTTCACAGAAACAAAATATAAGCATTTGATAAATTCATTGATTTAGATATTAAATAGCCATCTATTCAGTCTAAATCACATTTCCCATAACTCAATCAAGTAAATAAATAAGAATAGTGGCTAATTAGCTACAATTCTTTCATAATTATTTTCATTGAATTATAATAACGGTGCATCATTTATGCTTGTTGTTCCATGAAAGATAAGATAATTATAGCAATAAAAAAGAGAGTTGCGTATTAAAATCAAAACTTCTCTCCAAATACCAAGCACTTTTGATTATCTTAAGGCATCAATGTCGGAAAAGAGGGTGTGGGTACCTAAGGTTGCTGCACCAGTGTCTTCTATTAAGCCCGTGGGGCAGATTTGTGGAATAAAGCAGAGATCTGAAATATCCAGCGTTGTCAAAGCAATTGATCGTGGGGTGAATGAGCAAGTAGAAGATGTTCAGGAGAACCCTTCAGATCTTAAGATGATACGAGAATCAGTAATTGAAGAAAAGATTGAGAAGCTCAGGACCGAGATTTCTGAGTTAGCCAGAGAGCACGGAGTCCTCATGGATGATGAAAATGATAACTTCGAAGGTTACCTTGAAGAAGACTTCATGGATATTCATGTCATGGAAACTAGAGCCGCTTCATCTGCGCGCGATGCCCAACCGCTTGTAGAAGGGAATGCCGTGGATGAGCAGCGTAGGGCTATCTTCCTGAAAGACAAAGAAATCAACCAAATGAAGAAAAAAATGGAGGAGATGGCTGTTGTCATGACTGCAATGACTACAACTCAGGGACACTCAACCACAACAGTTAGCCTCTCCAGAAGTTAATCAACCAGAAATTATACATATCGTAGATGAGAGGAGGGAAGTTGCCTCAGCTAACAGAGATGATCAGCAAAAGAGGGACTCTGCTCAAAGCGTCATTCCAGAGAGAGAATTTAAACAAATGGTCGAATAAGTTCGGGAGGTCGTAACCCAGTCTAAGGGTGGTGCATTGGTTTTAAGGGTAGACCCTACCAGGAGGAATTCGATGTCGTACCCTATCCTAAAGGTTTTGTGTCACCGAACTTTAAGATATTTGACGGGACTGGAAATCCCAGGCAGCATATAGCACATTTTCGAGCAAATTGTGGCAATACCGGGGGTAGTGAAGCATTACTTTTCCGTCAGTTTGTCAGCAGTTTATCAGGGATAGCTTTTGATTGGTATGCCGAGTTGCCCAACGGATAAGTGAAAACATTCTCCGAGTTAGAACAGTTGTTCGTGAAGAGATTTGATGGAGCACAACACCACGTTTCTATTGGAGATTTTGTGACAGAAAAGCAAAAACCTAACGAGACTCTAGTGGATTATATTTTGAGGTGGAGAAACCTTAGCATGAAGTGTGAGCCCCAGCTACAGGAACATCATGTGATTGAGATTTTGCTCAAGAGCATATATGGGCCAGTAGCTTTCATGCTCAAAGGACTCACCATCAAATCCTTCGAGAAACTACTCAGCAAGGCTAGCAATCTGCAAAAAGAAATCAAGTATATGGATTCTCATGAGAAGACCGATAAGTCCAGGATAACCAGGATGTTCGAAGATTTGGAAGTCTTTTCGATTCATTTTGATTTTTGGAGATTTTAAAGTCTTTGGAGCTTCTTTCTTTTTGAAAATTTGAATGTCTTCATTTGGGTCTTCTTTTAAATATTAAATTGAAAGTCTCAAAACTTTACTTTTAAGTCATTTTAAAAGTTATATTCTTGTTGTCTTGAAAACCTCAAATGCTTTTTTCGAGTCCAATTTACTTTCTGTTTTGGGAGTTGATTTAATTTTATTTTTGAAAGAATTTAAACGCTTTTAGACTGATTCAGTTGTGGTTTCGCTTCTGGCTTTGCTGATTTTGTTTAAGTGGGTCAGCCCCCTCCGCTTATTTGGTTTTGTTTTCCTTTCTATTGCCAATGGTTAAGCTAAAAATGATAATTTTTTATTTAATTATTTTCATGATTGATTCATGTCTTTTAAAAAAAAGGTAATCAGAGGGGAGGAAACTAAAAGAAAAATAATAATAATTAGTCTTTTGCGATGAATGAAACCCAATGAGAAATAAGGTAACAAATCATTCATTATTTTTTTCCATAAGAAGGATAAAATTGTAATTGTGAGAATTGTTGGGAATTGGGAGAAAGTAATAGCTTAAATGATTTAAGAGTTAAGGGCATGAATTGAAAAATCAGCAGGCTATCAATTAAGACCCCTAGGCATTGGTTAGACTTAAGCCCAATTGTTTTAATTAGGATTAGAGCACATTTCATGAACTTTTTTGACAAAATTATAGAGAGCTAAGTTTGATCTAAATATGTTCGAGGATTAGTTGGAAAACAATTAATTGAAGCCAAAACACTTTAAAATACTTTAAGCTCAAGTTAAAGTGTAAGTTTCCTAGATTTTAGAACACCCTAGGTGAGAGTTCATCAACCTAATTTTCAAATGGACACTGAAGTTAGACATCTGACCATAATTTATAAGTTAAAGCAATAGACAGGATATGCACTAGGTTATGGTTCATGACCGATTTAATTAAATCAAATAGTAAAACTCTCGTCATAACGACCTAAAATAAAATTCAATGCTCTGTGATTTAAGCTTGAATCTTACACTCAAATCCTCCTGGTAATTGGGGACATTCTCAGTGTCACATAAATCACATACCCTTGGTCCTTTATATGTGACGATGTGTTTTGTTTTATTTGTTTGTGTCTTTTTCCTGCGATTTGTTTCATTTTTTCTCAGAGCTTTTCATATGTTACTCCATTTATTCTGTTATACATAAACACATATTTGTCAAGCTAGCTAAATTTCTCTACTATATTTTACCTATGACGTTGATCTTACTTACGGGTACAGCAATAACAAGAAATTCAGGTACACAAAGTTTACAATACATTTATAGCACTTTACTGCATTTCCTTTATACTGCTTTTATTTAGCCCATCTTATATTGTTTTCATTTACTGTACTTCTTTATGGCATAATTTATGTATGTTTTAAATTAACTACAAAACCTTTTGGATATAACCTGATTTAGGAGGTATACAGCAGTAAGTCACCAAATAACAATATTGTACGCTCACATATAAGGCATTAAACCTGAAACTATTACTACATTGAGCATGAACCAACTCTTTGTGGGCAGCACGACCAGGATGTAGCGGACGGGAGATAACGATCTACAACAGTACAACAAGTCTACGGCAATTAAACATTTTCCTTAGTTTTAAAAACAAGCCATAGGATTTCGAGGAGGTTCGTCTGATGCAACGTAAATCCTCGCATATAATCTTTAGGTTTTTGCACAATCCTGTTGTGCAATTATAAGTCATATAACTTCTAGGATTATGAGGTTACCGTACAGTACGGTGTAAATCCTCCAATCTTTCTAAGCTACTTGTACGACTAGATATCGTGTGAATGTAAGTCCTAAATTCTAAAATAAGTTGTTGGATTAAACATTAAATAACATCAATTCAAAACATAAAGTCAAACAATAGGATAATTGGGAGGTCGTCGGTGTTCTCCTCAGATTCGTGATATCCCATACTCTTCATTTCTTTAAATTTCTTAAAATAATTGTTCCTATTTGAACCACTCTCATTTGATTTTCCCGTGTCCAATCTTGGAAACTTAAACTTTGAAATCTTGAAGGCAGAACCACTGATCTTAATTGAGAGCTTTCTTAAGTGACCCTGGTCATTTAAGATATAATTAACTACAGGGACTTAGCTCTGTAGGGAACTTGGAACCCAAGTAAAATAAATTCTATCTAATTCTTATATTAGGTAAGGGAACTTGTCGGCCTCATATAAAAATGTTTCGCAGACCAAAATGGTGTCACAAAATTCTTTGGTTTGGGTGGTTGAGCCTACTACAAGTGATATGCTTATTTTTCGATATAATGTATTACTTGTGGTATCGCAATCAGCCGTTCAAACTATCTATTATGTGAGACATGTTTAGTCTCATTTATTTTAAAATCAAAAAAATATATTATTTTTTTAAATCAAAATTACATTTATATCTATATATTATTAAATTCAAATTTAAAATCCCGACCGACAATATTGCAGTCATGTTTGGTTAAAAGAAGCTCCAAATCGTGTTGCTCCATATAAGGATATAGAGATACCAACTGAGAAAAATAAATGCTTCAAGAGGAATTTTTTCAAATATTGAAAGAACAATTGTTAATTTGGAGTTGGAAATTTCTTCAAATTTAGTTGTGCTTTCGTCGATCATGACTTCATACCTTCTAAAGCTATCATGAAAGGAAAAGTGTGGTGGAGACTATATGGAGCAAGTTTCTCATAAAGGTAAACTTTAGTTTTTAAATTGTTGGCTCAACTGTGTTTATCTAGTTGTTGAGAAAGAAACTTAAGTGCATATTTTTTTATCAATTCACATAGCAAGAACAAAATCACTCCGCAACGAGATGAAAATATGGTATTTGTTCATATTGAATCTTCGTATCTATCTAGGATGAGCCCGGAATATTCTCAAGGGAACACAAGTTTATGGGATGTTGGTGGATATGGCTTACCTATAATGGATGACATTGGAATTATTGAAGTCGTAAATCTTTCTATTAATGAGTCATGCTTAAAAACGGTATTTTTTGTTGATGAAGGTGAAAGTGACATTGATGAGGTCAATGGAGCTAACACTAATGATGACACTACTATTGAATGCATCAAATCAAAATAGTGATGACCATTATGTTATATTTTTGTATTTTGCTATATTTTGCTTCATTTTCATAAGGATGATATTGGTATTAAGTGTTTTGGTGATCTTTTGATATTTTGAATGTCATTTTGATATTGCCAAAAATACTATTATCATATAAAATGATTGTATTTGTTGTTTTGTGATGTCTTTAGTATAAAACATTAAAAATATATATTTTTATTAATAAGTTATTAAATATTAAAAAATATGTCTATGTATCATGCCCAATTTTTGGCAATTATGTTGTGTGTCTTATCGTATCGTGTTGTGTCTATGTCCTCATGTCCATATTCCTGCTTCATAGGATGGTGCATCAAGGTTGGATACAGAGCTGGCGATTGTGAGGTTGTGAACTGCAGAAAAAATTGAAACAAGAATGTTGCATTTGGGAAGTCGTAGTCGAGAGAGCAACGAGGAGCGATGTGAGAGGTTGCAAAAGGGTTGAAGAAAAGATTACCACCTCTTGAGCAAAATATAGTTGAAACACCACTCGACCCTTGGATACAAGCCTATAAGGGAAAACCGCAGATGTTTGTGGTTGTCTCGAACAAACATATGCAAAAACTAACCCTAGACCCTCACGAAAGTAAATTTATAATAATATGTTAACTAGTAGTGGTCTCAAAGGACAAGTTCGCACTCCACATTAATAAAATACCTGACCGGTTCGGTCAAGGCATGCAGGTGGAAGCTTGCTTCAATCGCGACAGCGCCGCATTTGCCCCACATCAGTCTCCCAAGCTTGGGGAGCTTCGACCTCATCCATTGAAGCTTCTGTCTCATCATAATATACAATCAAGTCGACCCCATTGAAAGTGGTGGAAATATTATAATTTCCCAGTAAGTCAATATGTAAGAGTTATCATTGAAAAACACATCTTGATAAAATAAATATGCATCCTATTTTGGCACAACATGAGCTGGAGCTACATATAGATGTAGATTCTCACTAACTCTAATCATTAAATACGTAATTGTCACTTCCACTCCTCATACTTAGTAAGGCGTATCTGATAAACAAAATCATCTAGACGAGCTAACTCAAATGAAATTTGTGTCATGTTGGACACTTTTGGTTGCAACCACTAATACCAAAGAAGGGGTTGGAGAAGATTAGTAAGAACGGTAAGAGAAAGCAATCTAGGAAAGTAAAAGAAATAACTAGAACAAAAATGAGATATTAATCAAAAAAAAGATACAGAATATAAGTTTTCTACTCTCACAACCGATCAGAATACAAAAATCATCACCCGAAGGATTGATGAAGGAGATTCGGGAGGTCACCACCAAATGGTGTTAATACAGACTCGCCATAATCGGGGGAGCACAAAGAAAGGCTCTCATAATTCATAAAACTCAACTGAACAAAAAGAACTCGTAACAAAATAATCAATTATATAATTGTAATCAATAAAGAACCTAAACCTAATAAAACAAATAGGTAAAAAATAACATTACTGCTATTAGGAGTAGGTGGCAACCGTAGCCTTAGAGAGAGAGTCCATCAGGACTCCCCCACGTGGACCAAACCGGTCTAGGGTCCCCTGCCCACCCTGTGTCACGTTGTCATTCATCTTCTTGAAAATTCTTAAATATCCATCTATTTTGGGCTAACCTTTCCCAAAAAATCTTATGAGAAATCCTTTTATCTTCGAACCGATCCACACTAAATCTTAACAATACAATTATAAATCATGTATGTCATTACCAAGTACATTCTGATAGAATAAATACTCATCATCTTTGGCACAACCTGAACTAGGCGTAGATTCTCACAAAATAAACTTCTAGCCATTAAATTTGTAATTTGCTTCAGCTCCTCGTACTAAGATGGGCGCAAGTTAAAAACAAATTCTTCTAGAGAAATTATCTCTAGAATGAAATTTATGGCATGCTATACCACTTTCAGTAGCATCCACCCAATAGATAAGCTATCGGTCACGATGACTGCAATCTCTTTAATAAGGGTTGCCATTTTGAGGTATCAGCTCGTCGAAAGCACTATCTTCTAGAACAATCAATACTAATCCATCACAGTCCCTCATGGACGTTTGAATCTGTAGTCTCTTCCTTAGCAGCTGGAAGTTGAGACTCCTCTTTGAAGTATTCGTCATCACTTCATTATTATCAATTTTTTCGACTACACCTTTATAAGTAAAAATATCATTCTCATGTTTGGGTAATCTGATTCAACAAGCCCAAATTTGTGGCATTTGAAATACTTCCTGACTAAGAAGAATTTGAGAATGATGCTTGGCTCGACCTATTCATCTCTCTAAACTGGTTTCTCCTCAAGCAAGGATGATTTGGGTGTTCTCTTGTTGTCTGATTTTGGAGTTGAACTTTGTTTGTAAGATGTGGCGGCCACCGAATAAGTTTGCCTCTCCACATTGGAAGCTAGAGCTTGAACATACTATAATGTCCAATAAAAGTGTAGTCGGATCGCATTGTCAATGGAAAATCTAAATCTCCTCATATATCAATTTATGGTTTTCTCCTCCAGCTCCACTAGCCCACGCTTCAACATAAGCTATTAGAACTCAGTTGTGTACACATCTACTGAGAAACTTCTTGTTCCAACTGATGCAACCTCAAGAATGCCATAAATGTAATGAAATGGTATACTTGCGCTACATTTATTATTTCATCTTAGACCAGATAGTAATTTTACTCTTTCCTCCTCGATATAGAATAATCTTGAAGTTCTCCCACAACAGAGATGCACTATTCTTTAATTTAATGAAAGCCAATTTTATCATTCTATTTGGTGGAATTTCGTTGTTTTTAAAGACACATTCTACTGCCTTGATCCACTCAATGAACTCTTCAAAATTCATGCGACCGTCAAAATCAGGCAAGTCGATTTTCACTCCAATATTTTGGGATTAAGGCTTTGTTGTTGTTGTTGTTGTTGTTGTTGTTGTTGTTTCACGTCAAATCAGCGGGGTAAGGGTTCTTCATTACTAGAATATGTCTAGTGTAAAGGATTCACTTCATTCTTTTGATCTGGCAATTCATTGTGATGGTTACGAGTGACTCCTCCAGATTGTCTCAAATCTCGAAGGCGATGAGCATTTTTTGAAGGATTTTCTGTTGCATGTCCTCCATAGAAAACTTTTACCACCTCTTTATGAATTTCCCCTCGGCAACAAAACGTCATTTCCTCTTGATTAGGTTTCAGACCCCTCTCCCCTGTTACATGGCTAGAGTTTAGATTAGAGTCTGAAAGGAGGTGTATGGGTGTGGCTTAAATTGAAAAGAAAAATTGGGGCTGATTTTGATAACCCTGAGATAGAACTAAAGTTAGACTAGTTCTGCTAGCAAATGACCCTTGATGCAGAGACGCTGACGGTTGTCCCAATACAAAATAGAACAAAAATTGAAACCTAACACGACCAAAGCAAAATGTATATGTCCTAAATAACTAAGAGTGGCCCCACTCAAATTGAGAGGTCGTTCATTGGTTTGGAGGGTCGGCCGACTCCCCAGAAGCCTGGATCAATTCTATCCAGATACGCCCAAAAGCTTCCTGTGCTCCGGCAGACTCCCGCGTCAGCAATTGCCCGAATTTGAAGAGTAATGTTGATAATTTAATATCAAATAGATTATGTTCACCAATTAGATGTTTATTAAGAATTTTTTTCTACCTTAGCAACTAGATTAATATTGTATATAATATTGCATCAATCCCAAATCATATAAAATTTGCTTAATATCAATTAATATTTCTAATTTGATAATATTCTACATTCATATATATCATAAAAATATTTTTAAATCATATTTTTTTATAAGCATGTGCATTTTTATTAGTATAAAAATATGTCAGCCTTAAAAAAAATCATAAAATACATTAGAATCAACTTTATGTGGTAGGAATACTCTCATTTGGAATCATAAACAGACCAAAATTTATGCATAAAAGCTTCCAATAAGTTTAATACTTTTATTAAGGAAGTATAAGGCATTTTTAAGACCAAATTTTCCATTGCAAACCTTGTAAACAAATACCTACAATGATAATCACCCGAATCAAGCATTTAATTTACTATAACTGCAAGTTAGTTTTTGAGTCCCATCAAATTATACTTCCTAGAAACGAAAAACTTCCAGCAGTCAAAAACAGAACAGCATTTACTAGCATCTTCATGCCTTCTTGGCATTTAATGTACCATAAAATTTCGACAGATGCATGATAACCTTTCAAAAGATATAGATTTTCCATCACAACACTAATCTTTCTCTAAATATTTCACCTTGTTTATGAATCACTTCGTCCTTAGCATGCATTCCTGCTTAGTTTCAATTTATACTTTTTGCTTTTAAGAATGCCAGCATTGATCACTAGATAGCAAATATAACTTTCATAATCTTATGATTACATCAACAGTAAATCAACAAACAAGCAACGGCCCAAGCTTAAGGGAAGGATCAATTGACATGCCTGCAGATAAGATATTGACACGGTATCTTGCAAAGGAGAAGTATTAGCAAGAATATCCTCCATAGCTCTAACCATGATTCCGCGTTGAGAAGGATCATCCTCTCCAAGTCGACCAATGGTATATGTTTTTCCGGTACCTGTTTGACCGTAAGCCATAATTGTCCCATTATACCCATTTAATACACTCTGCAAAAGTAGATTAACGCACAGAATGGATTCAAAAGGACTATACTTACAGGAAAAGACAGAAAAATGTTAATCAAATGGGATACCTAGGATTATTTGTATTAGTATGTACAGTACCATTCGAAAATAGCTATAATGAAAAGGATCCGGAGCATTCAAATATGAAATTGCAAAAGAAAAATCTGAGAAAAGAAGCACATAACACCTACTTTCAAAAGCAAAATGAAGCCTACTTTCGATAATTAATTATTTGCTTAACTTACTTTAATAATGTTGCAACATTTAAAGATGTAATGGAGCAAGCCTCACTAAGAGTTTTTAAGAAATTAGAATGAATCTAATTTAATAATATAATTGGCAGAAGGAACTCCAAAAATGCACACTCAAGCTTTGGAGAAATATTAATGTAGAGTTCAACAGACTCCTTAGATTTTCACACAAATCAAGCCTAGCTGGTTTTGCCAGGAAAAGAGATCCGCAACAGAAAAAGAGGAAATAATAGTTCACCCAACAATTTCTTGGAACAGAAATGAAAAAGCCCTTCTTTACTGAACTCAATGATGACAATAATAGAATGAACTTCACTCCAATGAAATAGTATATTCACTACCATTACAACAATGCCTTTTCCACTTCCTATGCAACTATTAGTGTGAACTCTAACAAAAGCTTTCCAAATGCTAAAACCCCTTCCCTGAGTAGAAACACAAGGTTTATGCTTGTCATAAATGAAAAGCAGTTGCATCGCATCAATTTTCAACATTTGATCCAGGAGGTTCTCAAGCACTTCCACTCTAACAAGTCAACTGCTTAATTAGTTTGAACTGACCAATGCAGCCAAAAAATCCCGCATTCAGAATGGGGTGCATCCTGCACATTCCCAAAAGATTCAACATGGCTGTGTGTTGTTTAACATAATGAAATCTCCAAAATTAGGATTGTTCTAAATAAGGATTTTATNAACATGGCTGTGTGTTGTTTAACATAATGAAATCTCCAAAATTAGGATTGTTCTAAATAAGGATTTTATNCCAAAAGATTCAACATGTCTGTGTGTTGTTTAACATAATGAAATCTCCAAAATTAGAGTTGTTCTAAATAAGGATTTTATCATGCATGACTAACTATTTTAGAAATTGATTTATATTATATGATCTTTCATGCTTCACAAACAAAAAATTTCAGGAATCTGTTTTTTTTTTTTTTTAATTAGTTTGGCTCTCCATCTTCAACTGCACCTTTACAAGGGAAATTATTGATGAATGAAATAGATTTCCTTACCTGGTTGTAGATGTTTATATGCTTCCTAGGTGTTAAGTATATGCCTGGAACCGTGGTTGCCTTGTTGATTCAGTTATTGTTCCTTTCCTTTTATTTACACATCCCCAACACTTGCTATCTCTTTCCTACCTTTAGTTAAAAAGTATTTGGCAGCAATTTGAGAGAGAAGTTTCACACTTCGCCACATAGAAATTTTCTTTTATATTTACCTATTACAAGATCTTTCATCTCTTGTGTACTTGAATGAACTTGCATCTTGCGGAATGAACAGAAGCTCTGTCAAAATTTAGTTTCATTTGGTTCCTTTATGATTAATAAACAGAATGAAAAGCTAATTTTTTAGATAGTAAATTTCTTCNTCTCTTTCCTATCTTTAGTTAAAAAGTATTTGGCAGCAATTTGAGAGAGAGGTTTCACACTTCGCCACATAGAATTTTTTTTTTTATATTTACCTATTATAAGATCATTCATCTGTTGTGTACATGAATGAACTTGCATCTTGCGGAATGAACTGAAGCTCTGTCAAAATTTAGTTTCATTTGGTTCCTTTATGATTAATAAACAGAATGAAAGCTAATTTTTTAGATAGTAAGTTTCTTCGTGAATCTTTGCAGGCATGATTTTGAATGGTTTTCCATTCCAGCTAATTGCTTTGTCTTAAGAATCCATATAGTTGTATTGTATATTTGACTCCTCCAGCTTCTCTTTAGATGACCTGGGAAGCCTGGACATTGGCACTGTCATGCAACAAATTTTTTTTCAAATCCAAGGGTTATGTTTGCCCTACATGGAAATCTATACCATAGTTCAAATAATCAACGTATTTATCTCTGCTTAGGTATTCATGAACAATTGAGCCATGGATATCAAACATTACCAAATTAAGCGCGAATTAAACCATCTGCAGGGTCTAGTAAGTCAAAGGGAAGTTGCACGAATGTTCTTTACGCTCCTTTTTACCTTTCAAGTGATAATGGTTCGTTGTTCAAGGATAGAAGAACACTGATGCAGTGATGCACCTATAAAATAAAGACTTAAAACTGATCCAACGAAAAATGCTAATATTTGAAATTCAAGATTGGGAAGGATTTTACCATACGCACCGCCTGTTCAAAATTCTTATAGAGTTCCACCTAAGTTTCAAAATGCGCTGATTTAGCAGGAACAAAAAATCTGTTGCAAGGCCCAGCCTGGCAATCCATGAGACTACGACTGATGGTAATTCTAACATGGCATTCAATAGGCTAGCTACTTGAAGAATTCCCGTATTTGGAATCACAATGAGAAAAGAGTGGAAGTCGTAAATATATGTAAAATTTCATTATCAGTCAAAGACAATGATTACATGAAGATGCGGTTGTAAAGAACTACCTCCAGTAAAACAAATAGACAAAATACAGAAGCAAGATAGGATGCATGTTGAGAAAATAATTTAGTACAAAAAAGAAGGAAGCAAGCCCAAATTCGAGTACCTACTGAGTCAAGAATGTCGATGTCATATGGAGCATTATTGCACATAGCTTGTGATCAAGTACAGCTACGAAAAAGAAGAGAAATTTTTTTTCCTGTTTGAGCCTGTCGGCGCTTTAAAAGGGGGAGAGGTTTATTTTGTTTGGAAATAATTTATCATAAACTTATCTCTTCTTTTTTTCTTTTTTTTTTTTATTTTGGTTGTCCACGAGTCGATTACGCTACCGGGCATGGGACTGCCAACAACCTGAGGANAGGCTGCTATCTCTTTCCTATCTTTAGTTAAAAAGTATTTGGCAGCAATTTAAGAGAGAGGTTTCACACTTCGCCACATAGAATTTTTTTTTGTATTTACCTATTACAAGATCTTTCATCTGTTGTGTACTTGAATGAACTTGCATCTTGCGGAATGAACTGAAGCTCTGTCAAAAATTAGTTTCATTTGGTTCCTTTATGATTAATAAACAGAATGAAAAGCTAATTTTTTAGATAGTAAGTTTCTTCGTGAATCTTTGCAGGCATGATTTTGAATGGTTTTCCATTCCAGCTAATTGCTTTGTCTTAAGAATCCATATAGTTGTATTGTATATTTGACTCCTCCAGCTTCTCTTTAGATGACCTGGGAAGCCTGGACATTG
>JXCR01052630.1:334441-355814 GCA_002079205.1 Phalaenopsis hybrid cultivar
CACGAAGAGTTAAGCCAAGCTCTCAAAACAAGATACAAAGCTTTCCCAAATTAACTAAGCTCTTTTATAACATATATTTCAAGCCAGGGAAAGTCGCAGAAAGCCGCAGAAAGCCATAACCGAGCCCCCCACATATGTATAGGAAATGAAACGAACTCCCTAGTATTCCTTTTAAGCAAGAACTAGTCATAAGATGCCAAAGCCAAAATCTCCCNTTTACAAAGACATGAGGTAGGCGAGGGATGCGAATATATTAACATTATAGTATGTTGCGAAGTATGCACATGTTTTATTATTTATTTAAGTATGCACTCTGCATACATACCAAAAAATTTTTGTTTTTAACTAACACTTTAAAATTTTCATATTTAAGGTTATAACACTTTGGTAATAAATCAATGCATGAAAATATGTATTTCACTTTTAAAAATTAATAATGATGATGTTTTTATAATGATGTTANGTTACAGAGACATGAGGAGGGCGAGGGATGTAAATATATTAACATTACAGTATGTTGCAAAGTATGCACATGTTTTATTATTTATTTAAGTATGCACTTTGCATACATACCACAAAATTTTTGTTTTTAACTAACACTTTAAAATTTTCATATTTAAGGTTATAACACTTTGGTGATAAATCAATGCATGAAAATATGTATTTCACTTTTAAAAATTAATAATGATGATGTTTTTATAATAATGTTAACATTTTGAGTGAAATGCAAGTAAATTTGAAAGTTTGGTGTTAGATATCTAAATATATAATACTTGTGTGATATTTACGTAAATGACCTATTTTTTAATTTCGTTCACAATTTTAACGTAAATATATATATATGTATATATATGTGGAACCTAAACTAATTTGTTTGGAAGAGCCAAAAGCATCTGTGTAAGCAATTTTTATTTTGACACAAAATTTATAAAAAATTTGTAAGGATTGCTTTAGTTTCATGCATTAAACAATGCTAACTCTTTCACATAAATATTCCATTTTCATTTTCAAATGGCCATTAATTGAACTGTTCTAACAAGATTGATGCATCATAGACCATTTTAAAATAGGAAATTTTACATACNCAAATGACCTATTTTTTAATTTCGTTCACAATTTTAACGTAAATATATATATATATGGAACCTAAACTAATTTGTTTGGAAGAGCCAAAAGCATCTGTGTAAGCAATTTTTATTTTGATACAAAATTTATAAAAAATTGTAAGGATTGCTTTAGTTTCATGCATTGGACAATGCTAACTCTTTCACATAAATATTCAATTTCCATTTTCACGTGGCCATTAATTGAACTGTTCTAACAAGATTGATGCATCATAGACCATTTTAAAATAGGAAATTTTACATACATACCACAATTTTTATTACATATAACTCCTTGATGTCATAAACTTATACATGAAAAAGTGTATTTCACTTTTAAAAATAAAATAATAATGATATTTTCATATGATGTAAAATTTTAATGGTATACGTATAAATATGAATGTTTAGGGGCTAGACGTGTGAAAACATAAGAATGTTTAGGGTTTCTAGATGTAACTACATAATAATTGTGTTGTATATGTATGTTAAGGGCTCTTTTAGAATGCACTCCTTTTACAAATAAATAAATACACATTTGTTAAGCATTAAATGTTACCCCACAATTTTTCTAATGACCATCTCCTTCATTATTAGTTATNGTTGTGTTGTATATGTATGTAAAGGCCTCTTTTAGAATGCACTCCTTTTACAAATAAATAAATAAATAAATACACATTTGTTAAGCATTAAATGTTACCCAACAATTTTTCTAATGACCATCTCCTTCATTATTAGTTATGTAAAATTATATTTTTTTATGACAAGCTTAATAAATCAGTTAAGCCTCCCTTCCAAAAAAAAGTTCGATATTTTTTATGTGAAAATTTAGGATTGAAACAACTATATATGAAAACACATCCATATCCTGCAACATTCANAGTTTGATATTTTTTATGTGAAAATTTAGGATTGAAACAACTATATATGAAAACACATCCATATCCTGCAACATTCAAGAATATATATTTTTTTAATGAAATTAAGTTCTATTGTTTCAAGGAAAATTGGAGTCGCCCACCCACTCAAGGGGCAAATTTGTTCAGCTTCATTAGGGGAAAAAAGGGGAAATTGCATAGCTATTTACAAATCAACCGCCCTCTGTCATAAATTTTCAAATTCTCACTCAAATATCAAAATTCATGGTAAAACCCCAACCTTAATTTTTCATTTTTATCAAATNCAAGATTAATCTAAGCTCATAAAGAACAAACATCGTATCAAATGTACTACCATGATCGCTCTTAAAGATTCAATGCTAGTAAGAACAAGACACAATTCATCTGAATAGGTAATTTTGCCATCAAATTGCACAACAAAAATTACGAGTACATTTGGGTCCTTATGAGTGAGTGATTCGCCGCAACATGACGTCATTAAATTCTAACCATGGCAAAACACGTAACTTTTTCAATGACTCGAATCTCTTAAATGCTAAATTATATAATGTATTTATAGAGCACAATGCTTTATGTCAACTAAAATCAACTTATTCCTCATAAAAAATATACATTCCAGGTTTACTAGATTCCTATTGATAAGCATACTTAGGTCATGTTAGGTAGACTATTATATCTACCTAAATAGACCACAGTGTTCGAAAAACTCAAAGCAGCTTAACTATGGGAAATCGACCGATGTTGCCATAATCTCCCCCCCACCCCCCCTCCAAATCTAAATGCAATAAAGTTTCTCAATTTTAAAATCAAGATACTACTACTATACACTATGCATTTATCCTTTAATAACTAAATTTAATGTTTTTTCTCTATATCGAGCGAAATAATTAACCTGGAGAACTTGCACCTACTTAAAACCGAAAACTAAATTAAAAATTTCTCGCAAAGACGACCAAAATTTCTAGATGACGTCTTCTCTAAAATCGAACCTTCTTTGAAATTTTGACATGGAATGCTGACCTCTCTCAAGTGGGCCAGGTAGAAATTTTCAGAGCTCACAAATAAATTAGTTTATTAAAGCAATTATCTCCGATATAATCTCATGTTTGTGGGTCATTTTTGAAATGTACTCTATAAGAACCTTGGCAATAAACTTCTCTCTTCAATTGCACGTCATCCATAGATGGTCAGACTTCAGCAATAAATAAAATATTAGTAGATTTGTCATGAAGTTTGATAGCAGATTATAAACTGAATTGGGATTTGACGCCTCGTCTGATTAAGTTTGCTTATAACTTACTTTACAATATGTATACTGCTATGAATTGCTTGCAAATTTAATCGAATTATTACTAGTTGTTAGCATATAAAGCTTGAAAAATTAAATGAATCACTAATTGCATATAAGCTGATCAGTTTCCCAACATTTTTGCATAATAGAAACATCATNTCTCGTCTGATTAAGTTTGCTTATAACTTATTTTACAATATGTATACTGCTATGAATTGCTTGCAAATTTAATCGAATTATTACTAGTTGTTAGCATATAAAGCTTGAAAATTAAATGAATCACTAATTGCATATAAGCTGATCAGTTTCCCAACATTTTTGCATAATAGAAACATCATNTTTTTTTTTTCAAAGCCAAGGGTTATGTTTGCCCTACATCGAAATCTATACCATAGTTCAAATAATCAATGTATTTATCTCTGCTTATGTATTCATGAACAATTGAGCCATGGATATCAAACATTACCAACTTAAGCGTGAATTAAACCATCTGCAGGGTCTAGTAAGTCAAAGGGAAGTTGCACAAGTATGCACTTGCACGAATGTTCTTTACGCTCCTTTTTACCTTTCAAGTGATAATGGTTCGTTGTTCAAGGATGGAAGAACACTGATGCAGTGATGCACCTATAAAATAAAGACTTAACACTGATCCAACGAAAAATGTAAATTATTTGAAATTCAAGATTGGGGAGGACTTTACAATACGCACCGCCTGTTCAAAATTCTTATAGAGTTCCACCTAAGTTTCAAAATGCGCTGCATTAGCAGGAACAAAAAATCTGTTGCAAGGCCCAGCCTGGCAATCCATGAGACTACGACTGATGGTAATTCTAACATGGCATTCAATAGGCTAGCTACTTGAAGAATTCCCGTATTTGGAATCACAATGAGAAAAGAGTGGAAGTCGTAAATATACGTAAAATTTCATTATCAGTCAAAGACAATGATTACATGAAGATGCGGTTGTAAAGAACTACTTCCAGTAAAACAAATAGACAAAATACAGAAGCAAGATAGGATGCATGTTCAGAAAATAATTTAGTACAAAAAAGAAGGAAGCAAGCCCAAATTCGAGTACCTACTGAGTCAAGAATGTTGATGTCATATGGAGCATTATTGCACATAGCTTGTGATCAAGTACAGCTACGAAAAAGAAGAGAATTTTTTCTTCCTGTTTGAGCCTTTGTAAAAAAATGCCCAGATGGAATCTTTTTATCCAGTAATCCAAGAAAATTTACGAAAGAATCTTAAGACGAAACATAATTTGAATCGACACAACCTCATAAGAAACATGAGCGGCATTTGAGAGCACCTTAGTAGCATTACGGGAAGAAATTAAGGTAGGAAAATGTGAGTTTACTGGATGAGGATCTTGAACTATCATATGAAGATACCAAAGCAATAGGAGACGGAACTGGAATTAAACAAACTAAAAACAATACAAGAAGGGATGGGCTCAATAGGGGAGGCATCCAAAGAATGAGAAAATTTCATACTAGACACGATTATGGAGCAATTTTCAGCAAAATGGAAAGATCAACTTAATATAAAGTATTAACCACACAAACATTTTCTTCGAGACTACGATAGATCAATGGAACTATCCTGAACAATATGACCATTATAAATTGTTTTCATAATTTTGAATTAACCTTCAAAAAAGTAGCATATTTTTAATTAAAAATTTTCCAACTTCGATAAAAGGAGAGAAAAATCTGAAATTCAACATTCTATCAATAACTGCATATAGGAATGCAATCCTAATCTTCCTAAGAAAAGGAATATATAACAATTTCAACTAGAACACAATCCCGTAAACAGGAAAGAGAGACTAGCAGTAGAGGCATACTAGTATTAATTCACCAAAAATAGATCCCGAAAAGCAAATTGTAGATTGATTGATGAACATTAAAATGTGAAAACGACGCATACAGGGGCAATAGGAAGCTCATGAGAGGTATCAAAGTGTACAGATAACTTCAATATATACATAAAAAGGCCATTCACATAATATGGTTGCCGATAGAAATTTTTTACTGACTGTCTCCAATATAATTTGAATAATCTGATTCCAAGAATCATTTTTTAAATATATGACGGTGATCAAAATATTAAAAAGAATAATCAACAATGAGAAGTAAAAATGATAGGGGCATTGACATATATACCACCCAATTCCTATGTATTTCGGGCACGGGCTCAGGATCACGGAGGGGTTTCTGGAAATAAGAGCCATGAGGCAAATCCATAATTTCATCGCCAACCATCACCAACANCAATAATCATTTTTTAAATATATGAAGGTGATCAAAATATTTAAAAGAATAATCAACAATGAGAAGTAAAAATGATAGGGGCATTTACATATATACCACCCAATTCCTATGTATTTCGAGCACGGGCTCAGGATCACAGAGGGGTTTCTGGAAATAAGAGTCATGAGGCAAATCCATAATTTCATCGCCAACCATCACCAACAAAGGAGGCTTAGAATGGAGGGAAGACCCCGAGAAGAGAAATAGTTGGCGTGGATCCACATTGACAGGCTACGGAGGGGGGAGTGGGGGAAGTGGGGAGGGGGGAGGCAAAACGTCATGGAAGACCGCATAGGGTATATAGAACCAAAGATGGTGTGAGAAAAGAGGTTGCAGCGATGGGCGAGCATACTGTTAAATCAGACACTGCGAGTGCACGAAGACCAACGAGCAGCGGACTAATAACTATGAAACAAGAGGACCAGCGTTACCGAGACATGAGGCAGGCGAGGGATGCGAATATATTAATATTACAGTATGTTGCGAAGTATGCACATGTTTTATTATTTATTTAAGTATGCATTTTGCATACATACCACAAATTTTTTGTTTTTAACTAACACTTTAAAATTTTCATATTTAAGGTTATGACACTTTGGTCATAAATCAATGCATGAAAATATGTATTTCACTTTTAAAAATTAATAATGATGATATTTTTATAATGATGTTAACAATTTGAGTGAAATGCAAGTAAAATTGAAAGTTTGGTGTTAGATATCTAAATATATAATACTTGTGTGATATTTACGTAAATAAACTATTTTTTAATTTTGGTTCACAATTTTGACGTAAATATATATATATGGAACCTAAACTAATTTGTTTGGAAAAGCCAAAAGCATCTGTGTAAGCAATTTTTATTTTGACACAAAATTTATAAAAAATTGTAAGGATTGCTTTAGTTTCATGCATTAGACAATGCTAACTCTTTCAAAATAAATATTCCATTTTCATTTTCACATGGCCATTAATTGAACTGTTCTAACAAGATTGATACATCATAGACCATTTTAAAATAAGAAATTGTACATACATACCACAATTTTTGTTACATATAACTCCTTGATGTCATAAACTTATACATGAAAAAGTGTATTTCACTATTAAAAATAATAATGATATTTTCATATGATGTTAAAATTTTAATGGTATACGTATAAATATGAATGTTTAGGGGCTAGACGTTTGAAAACATAAGAATGTTTAGGGTTTCTAGATGTAACTACATAATAATTGTGTTGTATATGTATGTAAAGGCCTCTTTTAGGATGCACTCCTTTTACAAATAATACACATTTGTTAAGCATTAAATGTTACCCCACAATTTTTCTAATGACCATCTCCTTCATTATTAGTTATGTAAAATTATATTTTTTATGTCAAGCTTAATAAATCAGTTAAGCCTCCCTTCCAAAAAAAAAGTTCGATATTTTTTATGTGAAAATTTAAGATTGAAACAACTATATATGAAAACACATCCATATCCTGCAACATTCAAGAATATAAATTTTTTTTAATGAAATTATATTCTATTGTTTCAAAGAAGATTGGAATCCCCCCCCCCCCCCCCCCCCCCCCCCCCCCCCCCCCCCCCCCCCCCCNATTGTTTCAAAAAAATGAATTATTTGATTTTGTACATAATCCTACTATATGATAAAAATGTAAAGTGTGTGATAAAATCATTTTGAATTTAAACCATATTTTCTCCTTTTGTGAGAAGTAGAAAAAGATAGTTAGTTTATCATGCATGCAGCGTAGAAGATTACTTAATCATGTCATGAAGTCTGCGAAACTTACATATTCCTAAACATAGCCAAAGATATTTGAGATACGGTGAAGCAAATATGCTTGAAAGTTTATGATTATTAGAAAAAAATCTAGACCGCCAAACCCAAATAATAGTCAGATTTTGAAGTAAAGATGAATTTGTCATAATGACAATCAGCAAGGTGTGTCACGTGGGAAAGTAAGAGAGTGCAAAAGTTAGTAGTCCACGGGCAAGTAGTTATAATTAATAACCGGGTTGCACGTACTAGTGGCACAGCGTATGAGTGCTTGGATAAATATGATAGAAAGGTAAAGCCATGAAGGAGGCATAGTGTGTGGCATTTGGACAAGCAAGAGGAAAGAAAGAGGGCACAGAATGGGGAAAGATGACTGGCGGCTAAAGCTTTAGCACTTGTGATAATATGTTAAGGTAATTAAAAACTACTTAATTCATTCACTATAAACCAAGTGCCCATAAATAAGCCGATACAAGTGGTAAAACAAAAAAGAAAATAACAGAGAAATAAAAAGGAGAATATCCCCAACTATGAGGATATGCCATAGAATAGTGACTTTAAATATATAACATAACCTCTGCAAAAATAAGGGCAACCAATATCAATTACTTTATAAGGGATACTTTAATTAAACTAAGTTTGATGATTGAAATATTTAGAGATAAAAGAAAAATATACCAAAACACCTATTCACTGATGTCTATATACTTCAAGTTTTCAGGAACCATATCATATCAATGCTAGAATATGATTACAAAGTCAAAATAATCATCTAATATCTTAATGTAGTAACAAACTAAATGATTTCATGTAAAAAATATACATCCATCATCAAACAAGTGCATTGCAAACTCATAACTTAATTTATATTCAAATGGTCAAATCTCAAGTCAAATAAATTTAAGAAAAAAATAATACTTTACTTCAGTTAAAAAGCTGGATAATTTCTAGAAAAAGTATTTCGTCTATGGTTGAGAGTTTTATGCAATGGCTTAATCACTTACATTGATAGCTTGTTTTATATTTTAATCATCAAAATCATAAATATCTACGACCTCAAAAGAAGCTAAGGCCAAAATATGAAGTGGATTCAACTTTTCAAGAGAGCACTGTTTTATTCAAACATTACGTAATTTTTAAAAACAAACATGCCAGTGCAATAACGAAGATGGCAATCATATTGCACATGTGGTTTGTTGACCTCATTTTTAGTGAGGTCTAGTATTTCTCGTAGGAGTTAGGGTCTAGCCTTAGGGATCTCCCTGCGACTATCTTAGAACCTTAGAAATGGGACCCGCCTCGTTTTAGAAGTTCGACCTACTTCTGTCCCCTTTTGGAGTTTCGTGTGTGTGGTATCGACTTCTAGCACTTAGGAGGATGAAACCGCAAAAGGGATCCCTATAGGACCTTTCTGAGCATTACGGTGGCCTTCTGCACAATTTGCACTCCTGCGCGCACGAAACTTCGCAATTCGGAGAGTCGACACGTCTGATCGCCACGATTCACATCGTTTGCACGGTTACCTGTTGAATGCTCGAGTAAATCTTTTGAAGCGATCGATCGCGAGTCGAAATTATGTGAAATTTGAATTTTGACGTGTTTTTTACCCGATTGTCGACGACGTCGTCCGAGCGACCCCGGATGACAANCAAGGGGCAAATTTGTTCAGCTTCATTAAGGGAAAAAAGGGGAAATCGCATAGCTATTTACAAATCAACCGCCCTCTGTCATACATTTTCAAATTCTCACTCAAATATCAAAATTCATGGTAAAACCCCAACCTTAATTTTTCATTTTTATCAAATTCTCAATAGTTTGATCACGGCACGTGTAAATACATTGGTTCAGTAGTTCAAAAAAATCATCCGGGTGATTAATTTGTAAATATCAATGTTTCAAGTGGTCAGTATGTATGTATCCCAAAAATTATTTATCAAATAATCATATAATTAGTTGTTTCAAAAAAATGAATTATTTGATTTAATACATAATCCTACTATATGATAAAAATGTAAAGTGCTTGATAAAATCATTTTGAATTTAAATCATATTTTCTCCTTTTGTGAGAAGTAGAAGAAGATAGTTAGTTTGTCATGCGTGCAGCGTAGAAGATTACTTAATCATGTCATGAAGTCTACGAAACTTACATATTCCTAAACATAGCCAAAGATATTTGAGATACGGTGAAGCAAATATGCTTGAAAGTTTATGATGATTAGAAAAAAATCTAGACCGCCAAGCCCAAATAATAGTCAAATTTTGGAGTAAAGAGGAATTTGTCATAATGACAATCAGCAAGATGTGTCACGTGGGAAAGTAAGAGAGTGCAAAAGTTAGTTGTCCACGGGCAAGTAGTTATAAATAATAAGCGGGTTGCACGTACTAGTGGCAAAGTGTACGAGTGCTTGGATAAATATGACAGAAAGGTAAAGCCATGAAGGAGGCATAGTGTGTGGCATTTCGACAAACAAGAGGAAAGAAAGAAGGCGCAGAATGGGGAAAGATGACTGGCGGCTAAAGCTTTAGCACTTGTGATAATATGTTAAGGTAATTAAAAACTACTTAATTCATTCACTATAAACCAAGTGCCCATAAATAAGCTGATACAAGTGGTAAAACAAAAAAGAAAATAACAGAGAAATAAAAAGGAGAATATCCCCAACTATGAGGATATGCCATAGAATTGTGACTTTAAATATATAACAAAACCTCTGCAAAAATAAGGGCAACCAATATCAATTACTTTATAAGGAATACTTTAATTAAACCAAGTTTGATGATTGAAATATTTAGAGATAAAAAAAATATATACCAAAACACCTATTCACTGATGTCTATATACTTCAAGTCTTCAGGAACCATATCATATCAATGCTAGAATATGATTACAAAGTCAAAATAATCATCTAATATCTTAATGTAGTAACAAACTAAATGATTTCATGTAAAAAATATCCATCCATTTGCATTGCAAACTCATAGCTTAATTTATATTCAAATGGTCAAATCCCAAGTCAAATAAATTTAAGAAAAAAATAATACTTTACTTCAGTTAAAAAACTGGATAATTTCTAGAAAAAGTATTTCGTCTATGGTTGAGAGTTTTATGCAATGGCTTAATCACTTACATTGATAGATTGTTTTATATTTTGATCATCAAAATCATAAATATCTACGACCTCAAAAGAAGCTAAGGCCAAAATATGGAGTGGATTCAACTTTTCAAGAGAGCACAGTTGCATTCAAACATTGTGTAGTTTCTAAAAACAAACATGCCAGTGCAATAACGAAGATGGCAATCATATTGCACATGTGGTTAAGTAAATAAAATTGAAAATGGCCGCACTGCTTTATTGATTTGGAAATGCTTACATTTCATCAATAAACCACGCGATACTTTATGGGCAAACAAGTAGAATCAACAAGATCTAAAGTGACAATAGAATTATTTAACCTCAACAATGATCAAGTTGAAAGTAAATCTCAACCAAAATGGATCTCAAATACCCTTCAATTGTAGATCACTTATGGTTCAGGTATTTGAGCATAGACAATAATACAGGAATTTCAAAAACATCAACAAATTCAAAATATTCAAGTGAAATCTACCACTCCTAAGCTTAAAAAAATAACACATCCACTATCTACAATATTCTTTCAAAGGTGACTAATGNTGCAATAAAGTTTCTCAACTTTAAAATCAAGATACTACTACCATACACTATGCATATATCCTTTAATAACTAGCCCTAATTTAATGTTTTCTCTCTATATCGAGCAAAATAATTAACCTGGAGAACTTGCACCTACTTAAAACCGAAAACTAAATTAAAAATTTCTCGCAAAGACGACCAAAATAGATGACGTCTTCTCTAAAATCGAACCTTCTTTGAAATTTTGACATCAAACGCTTACCTCTCTCAAGTGGGCCAGGTAGAAATTTTCAGAGCTCACAAATAAATTAGTTTATTAAAGCAATTATCTCCGATATAATCTCATGTTTGTGGGTCATTTTTGAAATGTACTCTATAAGAACCTTGGCAATAAACTTCTCTCTTCAATTGCACGTCATCCATAGATGGTCAGACTTCAGCAATAAATAAAATATTAGTAGATTTGTCATGAAGTTTGATAGCNCCTCTCTCGGCATATAAACATAGTTCCTTTTGATCTTTTTTTTGGGGTTGTTGAAAAGTTGGCAAAAAAAAAGAAAAAAAAGAGGAGAGGACTAGAGATTTTTGGCTGTGAGAGGAGTTCAGGGAGGAGATTTTCTATGAGGGCATCTCTTTGAGGTGATTTCTTGTGTTGGTGTGCTTTACATTTGCATTAAGAAGGTACCCTTCTTCCCCACCCCTTTTTTTCTCAGTGCTCTGTTTCCTTTCGGTTTTCTCTCTGCCGAGTATTTGAACTTGGCTCTGTTGGATGATACAACAAGCTAGTGAAGTTTGCTTTCTTGTATTTTGAGATATTCAGCGTGCTTTACTTTCATGTATTTCAAGATATTCACTTTACGAGCATGTGGTAATTCTATTTTGAGAGGTTTTAAAGGCATGAGGACATGGCTCTAACTTTCATTGTGGCTTAATATTGGAGGTCTTAGTTACAGCTTGGTTTTTGACTCTCACTTGGCTCGGTTTAGTTCCTGTGGTTTTCCTTGACTTGAAATGTATGCTACGAGAAAATTTATTTAATTTGGAAAATGTTGTAGCTTGTTTTGAGGGCTTGGTTTAGCCCCTCGTGAGGCCTCTCCCCTGCTCAAAAATCTGTTGGATTCGTTGTATGCTTGGAATATGTAGACATGCAGGTCATTCCTCGACTCTAGATGGTTCAGTTTTACCTACAGGTGGCTGGAACTTTAATTTCCGTTAAAGCCTGAAATTATATCAATGCTTGGGCCCTGTTTTAATCTTGTTGAGCTCTGTTTTGGCTTTTGGTTCTTGTTGAGCTCTGTTTTTGGCTTTTGGTTCTTGTTGGGCTCGGTTTTGGCTGGATTTGGAGTCTTGGTTTTGAAATTGAAATGAATAGAGCTCTATCCTTTATGGAGGCCTGAATTTTAAAACTATTGGGTTAGATTTTGGCCCCTGCTGGGCTCGGTTTTGGTATCCCACCGGTGTCTTGGCTCAAATATACGTGTGGTGGATGAATTTATGTTGATTCGCAATAATTCTGTAGTTGTTCTTGTGTAAGGCATGTGTCGTTTCTATATTTTGATGTCTCAGGGGTATGGAAATGTTTTCTTTCTACTATTTTGTTGTAACCTGAATTCGAATCTTAGCTGTGGCTCGGTTTTGGCTTGGTTTTAGCTTAAAATGGCTAGAACTTTATTTTTTTACGGAAACCTGGATTTTAATATTGCTGGGCTTGGTTTTGGTCCTTGTTGGGCTCAGTTTAAGGCTGATTTGGGTTGTGGCTTTGTTTGTTTTGGCCTTTGCTGGGCTCGGTTTTGGAATGTGGTGGTTCTATTTTGGCCATTTGATGGTTGCGGTTTTAGACCTTGTTGAGCTTGATCTTATCTTTAGGATGGCCCTGTTTGAGCTTGCAGTGTGGTTCAGCTTTGATCTTGCCAGATTCTAATTTGGGGTGACGTGTGCCTTGGATTGGGAGTTCGGTTGACCCTCTTTGCCCCCCCCCTTTTTGGTCCTTACCCGTGAGGCCTATTGGAGGTCGTTGGGTGTGATTTGGTCCTTCTTGCCAGGCTTGATTTGCTTGAATGTTATTGGTGGATTAAGTTTGTCATCCCAAAAATTATATTCGCTTTTGTTATCCTCTTATGTTTGCGAAGAAAGCATAGTAGTCATCGATGGTTCTTTTGGTTGCCTTAGCCGTGAGCCCCTTTGTGACTTGGGTTGCTGTAGCCGTGGGCCTTATATGTGTCTTGGGTTGCCTCTGGTCGTGGGCTTTAACAGCTGCTCTTTGCTGCCTTAAACCGTGAGCTTTAACAGTTCTTTTATGGGCCCTTTGTTGCCTTAACTGTAAGCCTTACTTATCGTCTCAAGGGTTGCCTTTGGTTATAGGTCTTGGCAGCTGTCCCTTGCTTTAGCCGTGAACCTCTTTTGTCCTCGTTCCTTGCCTTGGTCGAGAGCCTTGGTGGCTGCTTCCTCCTCTCTATTGACCCTGGCCGTGAGCGTTTATCTGGTTTTATGGGAAGATTTCATGCTTATTTAATGTATGAGACTATATATTAATCTGAAAGTTGGAGAATTTTGATTTTAGTATAAGTTGGGGAATATTGACGGTGGTTTCCCCGCGATCATTTCTTTTGAAGTTTGGGAAATTTCTAAATCTCATTTTGGAAAAGCATCTGGTGGATTTGAGCATTCCTATGTCTTCGAGGTTTGAAAATTCAGCGTGAAGGGATATTTTATGTTTGTTAGGAAAGACCTCGGGCCCTACTTTTCCAGGTCTTTTTGATAGGAGTTTTTTTTTTTTTTTGAGTACTGATCTAATCTCTTTTTCATTGTTTTAGATGGATTAATGTCTCCTCTCTCTCACCCCATTTTTGTTCTTTTTTTTTCCTTGCTTCTTGGTTCGGTTTTCGATGCTTATGNATTCGGGTTACCGAGTAGCCTTCGTGGATCCTCGAGAATAAACATAGCTGAGTCTAGTCCCATACGAGTGCTTGCGGTCCCCCTCATCCGAATTTTCTTTTNTAGTCCCACGCCCGACAGCATAATCGACTCGTGGATAACAAAAATTTCTAAAAAAAAGATAAGTTTTGATAAACTGTTTTCAGACAAAAATATACTACTTTTCTACGAAACAAAAAAAAATTGATAACTCTTCTTTGCATGTTTAAAATTTGTGTGTATGTCAAAAACATAAATTTTTAAAATACGTTTTAAAGTTGGTTGTCCACCTGATTAATACCTGTTTATGCTGGGAAATAGCCCCCTAAGTGAGGTTCAAGACACCCTTCTAGACGAGTGGCGGGTTTTATACATTCGGGTTACCGAGTAGCCTTCGTGGATCCTCGAGAATAAACATAGCTGAGTCTAGTCCCATACGAGTGCTTGCGGTCCCCCTCATCCGAATTTTCTTTTTATTTTATCGAAGTTTTGAGACAGGGCACTCGTGTTACTTTTTCCTCCTTCGGGATTTCCCCAGATATTTTGCGGATTTTCTTTTACTTGAGTCTTTTTCGTCGAGTTTCTCGAGTTTTTTTTCTTTTAGTGCCGACATAGTTAAGTAAATGAAATTGAAAATGGCCGCACTGCTTTATTGATTTGGAAATGCTTACATTTCATCAATAAACCACACGATACTGTATGGGCAAACAAGTAGAATCAACAAGATCTACAGTGACAATAGAATTATTTAACCTCAACAAAGATTAAGTTGAAAGTAAATCTCAACCAAAATGGATCTCAAATACCCTTCAATTGTAGATCACTTATGGTTCAGGTATTTGAGCATAAACAATAATACAAGAATTTCAAAAACATCAACAAATTCAAAATATTCAAGTTAAATCTACCACTCCTAAGCTTAAAAAAATAACACATCCACTATCTACAATATTCTTTCAAAGGTGACTAATGTAAGATTAATCTAAGCTCATAAAGAACAAACATCGTATCAAATGTACTACTATGATCGCTCTTAAAGATTCAATGCAAGTAAGAACATGACACAATTCATCTGAATAGGTAATTTTGTCATCAAATTGCACAATAAAAAGTACAAGTACGTTTGGGTCCTCATGTGTGAGTGATTTGGACAACATGACGTCATTAAATTCTAATCATGGCAAAACACATAACTTTTTCAATGACTCGAATCTCTTAAATGCTAAATTATATAATGTATTTATAGAGCACAATGCTTTATGTCAACTAAAATCAACCTATTCCTCATAAAAAATACACATCCCAGGTCTACAAGATTCCTATTCATAAGCATACTTAGGTCATGTTAGGTAGACTGTTATATCTACCTAAATAGACCACAGTGTTTGAAAAACTCAAAGCAACTCAACTATGGGATATCGACCGATGTTGTCATCCCCCCACACCACCCCCCCCCCCCCCGCCCCCCCCTCCAAATCTAAATGTAATAAAGTTTCTCAATTTTAAAATCAAGATACTACTACTATACACAATGCATTTATCCTTTAATAACTAGCCCTAATTTAATGTTTTCTCTCTATATCGAGCGAAATAATTAAACTGGAGAACTTGCACCTACTTAAAACCGAAAACTAAATTAAAAATTTCTCGCAAAGACGACCAAAATTTCTAGATGACGTCTTCTCTAAAATTGAACCTTCTTTGAAATTTTGACATGGAAGGCTTACCTCTCTCAAGCAGGCCAGGTAGAGATTTTCAGAGCTCACAAATGAATTAGTTTATTAAAGCAGTTATCTCCGATATAATCTCAAGTTTGTGGATCATTTTTGAAATGTACTCTATAAGAACCTTGGCAATAAACTTCTCTCTTCAATTGCACGTCATCCATAGATGGTCAGACTTCAGCAATAAATAAAATATTAGTAGATTTGTCATGAAGTTTGATAGCAGATTATAAACTGAATTGGGATTTGACGCCTCGTCTGATTAAGTTTGCTTATAACTTACTTTACAATATGTATACTGCTATGAATTGCTTGCAAATTTAATCGAATTATTACTAGTTGTTAGCATATAAAGCTTGAAAAATTAAATGAATCACTAATTGCATATAAGCTGATCAGTTTCCCAACATTTTTGCATAATAGAAACATCATTTACATAAAAGTATTCGCACTAAAGTTATTGTTGACTATAATTGTTACCATGCTACTAAAATGAACACAAAAGCAATAGGAGTTCAAAGAAAGAGATTTGGTTATGGTTTGAATGTGCTCTAAATGAACTCCGTACAAGAAACATGAAAGAAATTAGCTGCAAAAAGAATATATCCTTATAATTTTGAAATTTTGGAATGAATACATAGTAACAGAAATTTTAAAGGATTCAGGTATTAGTGTAAAAATTAATTTTATTAAATTAACTCTATAGTATGAACCACCAACTGTAATTAAGAGTCTTCTTTCTCTTATTCTCCCTCTACTTCTAGTTTAACATCAAAAAACAAGTTTGTAAGTTCTTAGTCAAAAAATAGTAATTTAGGCAACAATGAAATCTACTTCCCACGGCGATTCTAGATAAGATTGTTGACTTACTGATGGTGGTTATTAGAGACCCAAGTCGGAAAAAAATTCATCATCTGATGATTAAAAATTATCTTTAAAAGAGTCTCATTGCTTATATTGGAACATACTGGAAGAATATCAATGGCATGGATCAAAGTTGAAAATTTTAAATTGTTGAGAGTTGATAAAAAGCTCCGAATTCGCAATCATGACAAATGAAAGCTTTGGTGCTTTGGCGACTTCTTTTTAGTACAACAAGCCCTTAGGCACTTCAATTATATTACAAGTCACATTCCCCTATCAATTTGTAGTTTGTGGTAAATTTTAATATGGTCCAACTTGGTTAAAATCAGCTATTTTGAACAGAAAAGGGACTGATCATATAATCAAATAAAAAAAAGAGTGACTAGGCATTGGATCTGAGCATGAATTTTAAGCTTTCATATAAGAAAAATATCTCCTGAATTGGGATAGATCTAGGATAAAGATATAATTTTGTATTATGAAATCTTTTTATATTAATTTAAATTATATGATAATTTTTTATCCTCCAGAAAAGATTATATGTATTAAAAAGCTCAAGCACAAGTAGCATGCCCCTTAGATCCAAAGATAGAGGCACAGGCTGTAACTAGCCTTGTGTTCTAATTAGTAAAATATTGCGATTTAATTCTATCCTTTAAGAAAAATATGTAATATTTCTGTACCTTGCCCCTTGTCTACATCATGGGGACAATTTTCATTGTAGGAGAGAGTAGTGATGAATGAACTGAATCTTTCTTTGATGGATTTGAAAAATATATGTGTGCAGTTCAAAGAAGAATCCCTTTTTATTTTTGCATTGTCATTTTTTTTACATGTTGGTGTACTTGAATCATCTCATACCTTGTATGGAGAAATTATATTGCTAGAGACTCATCGCCATTTTTTTTTTCAAAGTACGTTTTTTGTTACTTCTTCAAAAAACATCATTATTAGGATTTATTTGTTTCTATTAGATGATGAGCATTATTGTCAATCTTAACATGTTTGATTCTACAGGAGTTTTGCATTAGAGCTACCATCTTCAACATAAAAATTCATAAAATTGAATAGTATATTTGATTCATTCATCTCCGAATTAAAACGAAAACCAACTAAATAAATCTATAAATTCAATGAATAACACTTTTTTTTTTTTTTACTTCGCGCCGCCACGAAGAAAAGAAGATATTTGATTAAACAAGTGCATGCAAGAAATACAAAATTTAAGCATAAAGGGCCTTCTTGAGCCAATGACCCCAAACATTTAAGATTAGAAGATCAAATCATAAAATGCTATATGACAAAATGAAAAACACCTATAACTTAAAACAAGATTTTATAGCTACATTATGCTTGAAACATTTTCACGAAAAGATCCCTAAGAGTTGAAGTTTAATTTTCACAATTTACCATTGACCTTGCTGCCAGTATAGTAATATCAAACTAAGAGATCAAAATTATAGTATTAAACGGTGGAGCACCTGATTATCATGATCTTAATTACATGGTGTTAGAAGAGCAAAATCATTTACCTCCACTACAGGTTTTGCAACGACTTCATAAACTCGCTTTTGAGAAGCACTTTCTGTAAAGACCTCATCAAATCTATAAGATTCAGATTTCCAATTATTCTTTCTTAACTTCAACCTCTTCAGCTGCATGCCACAAATTCAAGCAATTACGACACATGTGAAACATTTCAATCAGAATAAAAAAAATCATTATAAAGATTATTAAAAGAAAATTACAAATTTATTGAAGTTAAAGTTGTATAAAATAGACAAAGAATAGGAGCAGAATAATGGACCTCAGGCAGTGACTCGACACAGTCAATAAAATCAGATTCATTAGAGAGGTCCTCGGCATTTTTCGGGCAAACTCTAACAGCAACTCGAACTCTTCCAGAATCTAAAATAGCATTAGAAAACTGTCAATGAATTGTTAATAAATGATGATCTACTACATAATCAAGATATCATGCCCGTTATTCTATTTGCATTAGCAGATTCTTATGATGATTTGATCTGAATCTAACCTTAACCAATACTAAGTTTCCATTTTAGACAGGTAAAATAAAGCAAACCAAGAAGTTCTAATATTTACATCAAAAATAAGAAATTAATAGTCCAAGAGAAAAATAGAGGAGCTTTAAACCCAAAATTTAAAAGTTTATGATGTAGCTGATCCCAACTAAACCCTTACCAAGGCCATGGAAAAAATGATGATAACCAAAACAACTTGTTCTTATCCTTCTAGAATTCACCATAACCTTTTCGCATGAGTGAGAGACACGCGTACGTAGATTTTCTTGGCAATTGAGATGTAGCTAAAACATAGCAAACATGTAATCTTCTCTTAATAATCAAAAAAACTTGGTTCTCAAATGCCTAGTTTAATAAACAAAGGCCATATATATTGAATACTTACAAGGCTCAAGGATTGAGGAAAAAAAAAATTATGAAAATTTAATGTAAGAGATAGTTTTTTTATATAAATGGATTGGGACTCGGTTATGGAATTGGTTTGAACTCAGGCATAGAGTTTAGCTCGCAAGTGTTTGTATCCTGAAAATTGAAAAAAAATTAAGTTACTATTTTTGAAACTAACCTTCATAGAATAAAAGAAAAAAGTGAATTTTGAGTTTGACAGCTTCCTTGTTACTTATTTAATTCTATTTTTTTAATAAAATAATAGTAAAAAAATAATATAAAGTTAGTGAGGAATAACTAACATCTTTACTTTCAAATAAATAGATAGTAAATTAAAGAGCATATTAGTTAAAATAGAGGACCTTAAATCATAAATAAGTAAGAGAATTTATTTCATAAGTGAGCCATGCAAAACAAACAAGAATCATTGACGCCCACTTCAAAACAAACTGACCCCTCCCTTGCTCGTGCCAAGCTTGCAGCCATAGATTAAAACTAAAATACACTGTCCAAGATTAGCATCATTCCTACTATTACCTTAAACAAGAAAAAATGGTACACATCCTTCGAACATTACTGCTCTTCGACTTTAACCTGCCATGATTAGTGTAAAACACGGCGAGCCCAAAGCTTCGCCTTGGAATGTCTTGCATTTTGTTCATACGAATGAAATCAGCCTAGCATCACAGAGATCTACAAGTCGATTCATAAGTTTATCTTTCTTAAATGTAAAGTCCAAGCGGGAGTGCAAACTTTGAGTGGGGATTTACTGTCAAACAAAGCCTAAACATTAATTTAAATCCTCCGCAAAAACCCTATAAATACTTGNGAGCCTTTGTAAAAAAATGCCCAGATGGAATCTTTTTATCCAGTAATCCAAGAAAATTTACGAAAGAATCTTAAGACGAAACATAATTTGAATCGACACAACCTCATAAGAAACATGGGCGGCATTTGAGAACACCTTAGTAGCATTACAGGAAGAAATTAAGGGAAGAAAATGTGAGTTTCCTGGATGAGGATCTTGAACTATCATATGAGGATACCAATAGGACACGGAACTGGAATTAAACAAACTAAGAACAATACAAGAAGGGATGGGCTCAATAGGGGAGGCATCCAAAGAATGGGAAAATTTCATAGTAGACACGATTATGGAGCAATTTCCAGCAAAATGGAAAGATCAACCCAATATAAAGTATTAACCACAAACATTTTCTTCGAAACTACGATAGATCAATAAAACTATCCTGAACAACATGACCATTATAAATTGTTTTCATAATTTTGAATTAACCTTCAAAAAAGTAGCATATTTTTAATTAAAAATTTTCCAACTTTGATAAAAAGAGAGAAAAAACTGAAATTCAAGATTCTATCAATAACTGCATATAGGAATGCAATCCTAATCTTCCTAAGAAAAGGAATATATAATAATTTCAACTAGAACACAATCCCGTAAACAGGAAAGAGAGTCTAGCAGTAGAGGCATACTAGTATTAATTCACCAAAAATAGATCCCGAAAAGCAAATTGTAGATTGATTGATGAACATTAAAATGTCAAAACGACGCATACAGGGGGCTCATGAGAGGTGTCAAAGTGTACAGATAACTTCAATATATACATACATTCACATAATATGGTTGCCGATAGAAATTTTTTACTGACTGTTTCCAATATAATTTGAATAATCTGATTCCAATAATCATTTTTTAAATATATGAAGGTGATCAAAATATTTAAAAGAATAATCAACAATGAGAAGTAAAAATGATAGGGGCATTTACATATATACCACCCAATTCCTATGTATTTCGAGCACGGGCTCAGGATCACAGAGGGGTTTCTGGAAATAAGAGTCATGAGGCAAATCCATAATTTCATCGCCAACCATCACCAACAAAGGAGGCTTAGAATGGAGGGAAGACCCCGAGAAGAGAAATAGTTGGCGTGGATCCACATTGACAGGCTACGGAGGGGGGAGTGGGGGAAGTGGGGAGGGGGGAGGCAAAACGTCATGGAAGACCGCATAGGGTATATAGAACCAAAGATGGTGTGAGAAAAGAGGTTGCAGCGATGGGCGAGCATACTGTTAAATCAGACACTGCGAGTGCACGAAGACCAACGAGCAGCGGACTAATAACTATGAAACAAGAGGGCCAGCGTTACAGAGACATGAGGAGGGCGAGGGATGTAAATATATTAACATTACAGTATGTTGCAAAGTATGCACATGTTTTA
This sequence comes from Phalaenopsis hybrid cultivar, assembly GCA_002079205.1. Classification (NCBI taxonomy): domain Eukaryota; kingdom Viridiplantae; phylum Streptophyta; class Magnoliopsida; order Asparagales; family Orchidaceae; genus Phalaenopsis; species Phalaenopsis hybrid cultivar. Next base: position 355,663 of record JXCR01052630.1, read on the forward strand.
TTATTTATTTAAGTATGCACTTTGCATACATACCACAAAATTTTTGTTTTTAACTAACACTTTAAAATTTTCATATTTAAGGTTATAACACTTTGGTGATAAATCAATGCATGAAAATATGTATTTCACTTTTAAAAATTAATAATGATGAT
>JXCR01052630.1:370567-384464 GCA_002079205.1 Phalaenopsis hybrid cultivar
ACTAAACACGCCAATTTACATGATTCAGTAAATCCGGGATTTACGGCTGAAATTCGCGAAATCCGGATTTATCTAAGTCAAATCCTGGTCTAAATCTGTTGCCAGCAGCCTAATTCTGCAGGATCTGAAGTTGTCATTTTTGTTGTTTAGCAGGATATTGTACAGTTGGATGCCATGGCTGAAGTATCTTTGTGCCCATCTTCTATTTTGGACGGCGCAATGAAGAATCCAAAGAGGAGGAGCAAGCAGAAGATTACAAATAACTTTAAATCTCTTGAATCTGATCGCCCCGACTTTATTCATTGGAATCAAGTTGAGAACAGCGGCGACTTATTCGCTTTTCTTTCCGACGGAGTTGAAGGAGGTTTTTCATCTGATCTTAACCCATGATGATTATTATTATTTATTATAATTCTGATATTTTGTGTATTTCTGTCATTCTCAATTCTTTTGAGAAATCAGGGTTCCTTTCGTTGGAAGAGATAGATGAATCGGAATATCGTCTATTCGGTGGAACATCGGATATGGAGAGCGAGAAGAATAAGAAGGAAATCACCGCTTCCTCTAAGTCGAAGAAAAGGAAGCGGGCCAATGCCGATGCAGAGTCAGAGGGGGACGATTCGTACACAGTTAATATGGGAGATGAAGAAGAGAAGGGTAGTAATAAGAAGAAGAAGAGGAAGAAGAGAAGTAGCAAGGATCATGAAAATATCGATACGATACATGGTGGGGAGCCAGACCGTTATAAAGGAAGGGCTGAAGGTTTGCCTACCTTTTTTTCATGGCCAGTTTTATTTAATTAAAGGCTGTGCCTTTTTATTTGCATAGTTGCTACTTAGTTTGTCTAGCTTTAACAGTTTTGAGATTTTAATTAATTTTATATTTAAAAAAACAACTGCAAACTGAAAATTGTAGATTATACTTAATTTTGTATTACTTATCAACTGCATCACAATTTATAAGCCACTGAAATCATAATGATTTTCCCGGTTAATGGAGATACACTTATGAATAGGAAAAACTAAACATAAAAGAAATAAAANAAATTGTAGAGTATACTTAATTTTGTATTACTTATCAACTGCATCACAATTTATAAGCCACTGAAATCATAATGATTTTCCCGGTTAATGGAGATACACTTATGAATAGGAAAAACTAAACATAAAAGAAATAAAAGAAAGAAACCTGCCAAAATTGGAAAAAAAAAACAAAATAGTTTTTTGGGTTCGTTAATCTCGTGATCGCGAGATTCATGGCATGCAGACCCACCTACCCGTGGTAATCTTACGCCCCACATTATTTTTCTAGGGAAAGAGGAGCTATTTTTCTTCCTAGGAAGCTACCGGAATCGGTCTACCACAATTATGATAAATTCATTGTCTTACTATCTGAAACAATTATAGCATAAAATTATGCTGAGACGCACTCCAAGCAACTCTAAAACACACTTATCATTCCAAATGTTGTCCTGATAAAATAAGTAGTCATCCTTTTTTCTAAAACCATAAATTAAAATGCACATAAATGGGTATTCTCACGAACTATTTTTCCCACTTCTTGTACCTGGCTCGATGCATTCGATAAATAGGCTTGCTTGGAGGAATCAAATTTGAAATGAAATCTATGATGGACTGGACTACACTCAAGAGCAACTACCTAAGAGATAAATTTTCACTCAAGACATTTCACAACTCCAACAATGATTATCTATTTTTGATATTGGCTCCTCAATACTCACCACATTATAGGACAATTATTGTTAAGACTAATTGATGTCTCCATCATGGGCTCAGTTTGAATTACTAGTATCTATTCGTCGTTGGCTGGAAGCTGATACTTATCCTTTACATCTTTACTTTCTCCTATATTATTTTCCATTGCTTCAATTGCTCTTTACTAGATTGAAGTAATCATATTCATGTCTGGGCTATCTGATGCAATGCACTCAAAATCAGCACTTTCTAGTTGTGATAGACTTCAGAGTATTGATTGTCTTCTCTTTTCCGCCAATCTAAACTTCTTTTTTCTTGGGTGGCGTAGGTTGAGATGCTCCTCTAGGTATACTGTTGCTGCTTGATCCAATAGCTAAATCTTGTTTGAAGGGCAGTGCCAACCTAATACTGCTTTATTGTCTCTCCTTCAGGGCTTCGTCTGCACATCCTTTAATGTTCAATAGGGCTATAATTGGACAACATTGTTGATGGACTGTATTAATCCTCTTAGATATCGAGCTATGATGTTCTCTTTGGGCTTCACTAGCTCATACTTCAAGATTTGCTGCTCGAACTCAACTGCGTACTACTCTAATAGGTGATTTTTTTGCTGCGAATGATGAAGTGTCAAGAATATGTTCTGTCTGCATTGCGGTGGAAGGTGCATGCGTTGCAACTACCTTTTCTNCAAAGAAACCTGCCAAAATTGAAAAAAAAAAAGACAAAATAGTTTTTTGGGTTCGTTAATCTCGTGATCGCGAGATTCATGGCATGCAGACCCACCTACCCGTGGTAATCTTACGCCCCACATTATTTTTCTAGGGAAAGAGGAGCTATTTTTCTTCCTAGGAAGCTACCGGAATCGGTCTACCACAATTATGATAAATTCATTGTCTTACTATCTGAGACAATTATAGCATAAAATTATGCTGAGACGCACTCCAAGCAACTCTAAAACACACTTATCATTCCAAAGGTTGTCCTGATAAAATAAGTAGTCATCCTTTTTTCTAAAACCAGAAATTAAAATGCACATAAATGGGTATTCTCACGAACTATTTTTCCCACTTCTTGTACCTGGCTCGATGCATTCGATAAATAGGCCTGCTTGGAGGAATTGGTTTTGAAATGAAATCTATGATGGACTGGACTACACTCAAGAGCAACTACCTAAGAGATAAATTTTCACTCAAGACATTTCACAACTCCAACAATGATTGTGTATTTTTGATATTGGCTCCTCAATACTCACCACATTATAGGACAATTATTGTTAGACTAATTGATGTCTCCATCATGGGCTCAGTTTGAATTACTAGTATCTATTCGTCGTTGGCTGGAAGCTGATACTTATCCTTTACATCTTCACTTTCTCCCATATTATTGTCCATTGCTTCAATTGCTCTTTACTAGATTGAAGTAATCATATTCATGTTTGGGCTATCTGATGCAATGCACTCAAAATCAGCACTTTCTAGTTGTGATAGACTTCAGAGTATTGATTGTCTTCTCTTTTCCGCCAATCTGAACTTCTTTTTTCTTGGGTGGCGTAGGTTGAGATGCTCCTCTAGGTATACTTTTGCTGCTTGATCCAATAGGTAAATCTTGTTTGAAGGCAGTGCCAACCTAATACTGCTTTATTGTCTCTCCTTCAGGGCCTCGTCTGCACATCCTTTAATGTTCAATAGGGCTATAATTGGACAACATTGTTGATGGACTGTATTAATCCTCTTAGATATCGAGCTATGATGTTCTCTTTAGACTTCACTAGCTCATACTTCAAGATTTGCTGCTCGAACTCAGCTGCGTACTACTCTAATAGGTGATTTTTTTGCTGCAAATGATGAAGTGTCAAGAATATGTTCTGTCTGCATTGCGGTGGAAGGTGCATGCGTTGCAACTACCTTTTCTTCTTAAAGCAGGTTTTGATTTACCTTTTCCCTCGCTGACATAGGCATTTAAAAAATTTCTACTTTAATGATGCAATATTCTTTAACTTGATGATGACAAGCTTTACCCTTATGTCAGGTGGAACATCTTTGTATTCAAAAACCCGTTCCACTGTCGAGAGCCACTTAATGAATGCGTTCGGATTCATGTGACCATCAAAATCTGACAAATCAATATTCATTCTGAAATTCTGGCTCCTTCGTTGATTTTTCATGCCAAATTATTGGGGTATTTGTTCTTTGTCACTAATTTATAGATGAAAGCGATCACTTCCTCCCCTCGATATGGTGAGTCGCTGTTGTGGTTATGTGTAACCCGCAAGATTACCTTTTCTCGAGCGCGGCAAGTCTCTATGGTAGTTAAAATGATTTTTTACTGCATATTCTCCACAGTAAATTTCTGGATACCTCTGCAAATTTTTCTTAGGCGACATTATATATGTTTCTCCTAATTAAGGTTTTGGCGGATGTAGGGTTATAAATAAATTGTCGGTCGAAGTTAGGGTTTCTGTGGTAGGTGTCAAGACAAATTTTTGGTGGAGGTAGAAAGATTGGATTTTGAAAATTTAAGGTTGGAGCTTGAAATTGCTGTATTGATTGGGACAAGAAAACTAAACCTTTAAAATCCTTGGGATTACCTGGCTCTGATACCAGGTGATTCCATTTTAGGGCTTCTAGAAGTTATTTGAGGATATGTAAAAGGGTTAGGAATGTGGTAGGATGGGTAACAGGAGCGGGAGGATGGATGGTGGTTGATAATCAGTGTGAAGAATGACAGGGCATCGAACAAGAAGTGGAAAATGAGCAGTTTTCTGCTATGAACAGCAGGTGACAGTGGCGTTGATGGCTGTCTGGTTGAAAACATCCGACAAACAACAAATTAGGGAGGTGCGTACAACGAGGAGGATCCACTATGTATTTCTGGGCAACCTACAGAAACACCACTTCCAATAGGAAGATGATGCAATACTCAAAAGATCATAAATTAGAGAAAAATCTCTCAAAGTTTGTAAATTAAAGAGTTCTGAATATCCCAACAGCCCAACCACAACACATATAAAAGTCTCATAATAGAACATATCCAATTGGAAAATGGAAAAATAGGAAAGAATTAGAAATAAAAGAAATAAAAGGAGGAAACTTGCTGAAAATATGAAAAAAAATAACAAAAGGATTTCACGTGGTATTTAATCTCTCGATTCTGAGATCTGGGACATGCTGACCTGTGTAACCGTGGTAACACATCACCTCATTTTTTTTTCCCAACACTTTTACCCTAAATATTTGAAAAGCTCATAAAAAAGCTATAAAATCATGACGGTAGCCACTGGAGAAGGCATTGATAGGACCAACGACTGGACAAGAACAAGAGTTCGCAAGCTTTCCTTATGGGTGGTTTAAAAAGTGGCCATTGCTGGGATTTACTAATTGCGCCAATGCTAGGATTTACTAAATTCAGGATTCAAGGCAAACAAGAGAAGAAATAGGGTATACGATATGTAGGATTTAAAGTAATCATTTTGACCTTTCGGTAGCATTTATGCTAACTCTTGCTTGAATTTCATGTAAATTTAGCTAACCCCTGATTTAGATGTTTATTGTGGATATTAATTATTTTTGCTAAATTATTTATGTGAGATCACATATACTAAAATATTGCTGAGCGATTTTAGATAAAATATTTTGGTATAAAAATCTGACAATGAAAGGGATTTTTAAGATTATTGAACTATATAGGAGTTAAATTCTTAATCATGCAATTACTTGCTGAGCCAATTTCGGCGAGATGGCATAGCAATGTTGCAGCAATCCTTATTCACATTTACATTACCCTAAAGATAAAAAGATTTTCTTCTCATGTTAACTTCTGTTGCGGTGGTATTGGTTATTTAGAAAGCATACTTACTGAGCCATTCCTACATTTCCTCTTGAAGTTTTTGTCTACTCTCATGCCAAGGAGATGCCACTGTGCACTTTACTTGGTCTTTATATAGGACAGAAGTTGTTTTTTGTGGATGAATGGAGCAAAGCACGTGCTTTGGTTTATTGAATATCTGTTCATTCTGTTTAAATATTCTCTTCTTTTCACCCCATCTTTTCCAAATACTTGATTTCCCCATTGTTTGGTCTTTTCCTACTCTACACTTTCATGTTTATGACATTAAGTTTGGATTGCCATTGATCATAATGTGAGTTTATTATGTTTGTCTTCTTTTTGTTTTGATGGTCACTCCTTGTTATTATTTTCAGAAATCTGAGATCCTTTTATACTTCAGTTTTTTATCCTTAGCTTGGCAGCGTGCATTTATTTCTATTTTTAGCTTTTTCATGGACTCGATTCACATATGATTTATGTCGATGTTTTTTGCTTACCTTTAACCCTTATCAATTCCATTTTATTTGTATCCTTGGGATGATATCTCCAAATACAGCTATCTACTACATTTTTCTCAGTATGAATATTTGAGCCTGTTTTGAAGTGCCATTTTTATGGCACTCCTTCAGCGATAAAAAATGCAATTCACAAAATGAAGTTATGAAAAACGTATTACTTAGAGTAACATATCGCTTAATGCAATTGCTGACATATCGCTTCATGCAATTGCGTCATGCATGTATGGTAATAAATTGGCCAATTAGTTGGATTAGATTAGATATTGGCCATCTACTTGGATTATACCGATTTTGAACTTAGCTTTAATATGTTATTGGCGGGAGATCTTTTATATCCATGGAAAGACAATGAAGAACAAGGGGAAAGGAGGCTGGTGCCTATGATCATTTTGAGGCTTTTATGTATTTTTTTTATTTTTTTGCTTCGAAAGATTACCACGAAAAGAAAGAAAATACTAAGTGATGCCGGAGTTAACTAAACAACAATGCAAATGGAAATTTTATTAGGAAATNCGGGAGATCTTTTATATCCATGGAAAGACAATGAAGAACAAGGGGAAAGGAGGCTGGTGCCTATGATCATTTTGAGGCTTTTATGTATTTTTTTTATTTTTTTGCTTCGAAAGATTACCACGAAAAGAAAGAAAATACTAAGTGATGCCGGAGTTAACTAAACAACAATGCAAATGGAAATTTTATTAGGAAATCAAATAAGGAGTACTACCAAATACATACAAATACGAAATGATAACAAACACAACACATAATCTAAAACTAGGGTGAGTTTGGGGGTGGTAGTAATCGGCTAGTGCGGGGCGAAGGGGTGGAGAGTGATAGAATGAGAATATGGGTTGTTGGTGTGTGGCAACAACACTACGAAGANAAAATATGAAATGATAACAAACACAACACATAATCTAAAACTAGGGTGAGTTCGGGGGTGGTAGTGATCGGCTAGGGCGGGGCGAAGGGGTGGAGAGTGATAGAATGAGAATATGGGTTGTTGGTGTGTGGCAACAACACTATGAAGAGGGTGTCGTGTTGCTATTGAAGACAACAAGTATGGAGGGGATGGCTGGAGAAAGGCGGCAAGCAGCTTGTCGTCACGATGATGTTAATGAGGAGGATGGTTGGCGGCAAGAGGCAGCAGATTGGGAATAGACCTAGGCATTGGGCGGGCAGCCCGACGGGCTCGTCAATATTCCGCCTAGAATAGGTGAGCTTGGCTATGAAGGCTCGGGCCCGCTTTGACTTAGTCAAGTTCGAATGAGCTTGATTCGACCATTGGCCCATTTTCATGAATACATTTCGCAATTGCAGGCTTTTGAGGCGATTAATTTCCTCTTTTTTTTTCTCTTCTTTATCTAGCCAAATTTTAATTTTTATATTAATACCAACCAAATCTTTTATATTTCATANCTCTTCTTTATCTAGCCAAATTTTAATTTTTATATTAATACCAACCAAATCTTTTATATTTCATAAAAATTATCACTTTTAGTTTTCTTTTTAAAATGAAATACAACTTTTAGGCATATACGATAATAAATATATAAATATTGAAGTCCAATTGTTAGATATGTAATCAAATAAAAGTTGATAAGTATGTATGTAATTTTTTTTTTTTTTTGCAGCATTTTACTCAACTCTTTTGTAGTTACATATCTATTTGTTTTCAGTTTACAATTTTATGTATTTTGTGTGTATTCATTTGCTATTAAATCAACTTAAATTTATAAGAAAAGTTTTATACATATAAAATTAATTTTGAACTCTTGTCGCACATTCTTTATTGTTTCAAACATTCATATTACATTTTTTTNGTTTTGTGTGTATTCATTTGCTATTAAATCAACTTAAATTTATAAGAAAAATTTTGTACATATAAAATTAATTTTGAACTCTTGTCGCACATTCTTTATTGTTTCAAACATTCATATTACATTTTTTTAATATTTTAAATCAACATCATAATTTGAGGAAAATATTAAAGATTTTATTATTTATTTTTTTATTTGATATAAAAAATAACTTTTCTTTTAAAGCCCAGACGATTTGCGAGCCATTTAGTGGGCAACCTGACTATGAAATTATAAATAGAATCCGATCAAGCCTGGCGCGAGCCCGTTTTGACTAGTCAAAACTTGAATAAGATCGACCCACGTCGAACCCAATCTGCTCAACGCATAGGTCTTATTGGGAAGGCTGGAGAAGTGGTAGACTATAGGAAAACAATAAAGTGGTTGTTTTTTTGTTGTTGCGGCAAATACGATGACAATTGCAACAGAGGGAAGCTTGCAGAGGAATGAGAAGGTCGAGGATAATCACCACATCGGAGATACAACTAAAAAACATGCATGCTGACGACTATCTTGATAGAAAACACGAAAATTAAATTCCTAAAATAAAGGAATCACATATATAAGCCCTAGTTAATCAGGATTGGATCCCTCTATGGAAAGGAGGCGTCAAACCAACACAGAAGAGCTGGCCGACCCTCCCTCCCAAATTTGGTTCGGTTTGGTCTAGACGAATGAATCACAAGATGGGCTATTGAGACTCCTNTAGGAATCACATATATAAGCCCTAGTTAATTAGGATTGGATCCCTCTATGGAAAGGAGGCGTCAAACCAACACAGAAGAGCTGGTCGACCCTCCCTCCCAAATTTGGTTCGGTTTGGTCTAGACGAATGAATCACAAGATGGGCTATTGAGACTCCTTTTATGCCCGTGTCAATCTTAGGAGATTGGGGGAGATTCAACTTCATTTGTTGAAGTTTTTGTCTGCATGTTGGAAGTTGTGGAGTTGCTGTAACTTTTCGGGGTTAAAGGATATTCTACTGCAACCCGAGAAGCACCTGTATCCCACTATCGATTGCACTATCTCCTAAAACACTTTAGGTGTTTTCCCACTTGCGAGCAGTCATTCATATCAGTTCAACCATATGAGGGTGCACTGCTAAATTGAACTGGATTTGTGTCAAGTGTACCTTGCAGTTTCTTTCAAAGGTTGTCACAGGTTTGCTCATTCCTTCCTAATGTGAGAACTTACTAAATTCTAACAGTGCCAGTCATGATGTTAAGGCGTCGATCATGATGTCCTAACATGCTCTATGTAGTAACTGGCTTGTATCTGAAATCAGCAGATTTGTCCCGCTTTCCTCTATCATCACCAAAGCATATCCTAGTGGCACTTCTCTACTACCAAGGGCCTGTAATCTCAAAGTTTGCAGGAGAAGGACCATGCACTTATCATGTTTGATGGTGGAGTAGATATTTCTGAAATTGTCATGCTGAATTTGATGATCAAACTGCCACAATCACCCCTACAAAAGATGGAGGCATCCACGGACACCACGTAGCACTAAATTTGATCTTACTAATGATGCCCAATCGAAAATTCCAAGAGACGCCTCTTGTCATTACTGTAACTCTTTCTCAACCACATCAGAGAGTATGGCTGGGAGTGTCTCTGAGTTTCGAGGTTGAACTATCCACAATCTGTGTAATGTCACATTCTTGTTGTCCCCTCCATCGATAAAGATATTACATTCCTTTTTTTTTCATAGTGGAACATGTGTAAAATATGGTGTGGCTAAGCCACTACTAATTCCTCGTAGCCTCAGTTTGTAGGATCCGTCGAACTATCAACATCTTGTCCTCATTCGATGGAAATATGATACTCCTCACCCTTTTCTTCAGATGCCTTATCATCACTATTTTTCTCTACTGCACCTTATTCTTTTAAAGGACACAACTTGATTCGTCAGATAAGTGGAGGCCATTTGCTCATATCAATGGTATCTCACGTATTTCTTGATTGGGAATGTAGTGTGCATGCTACTTTTCTCAGGTTTTTTCTCACTCTGAGTGACATTTTTCTTCTCCCGACCAGTTTTCTTAACTCCGTGAGGCATGCTCCTACAAATATCTTCAATTGCGGGTGATTGTCTGAATGATAGTGGGTGCATACTTCTGCTTTTTCTCCACCTTTAGTGTCGAAGTCTGATTGTTTATCAAAGATCAGTAAGGTTGTAGCTAGACTATATTGCCGATGGTGGGCTTCAAGCCTCCCAAGTATCTGATTTTCACATGCTCTTCTGGCTCCGTCAGTTCAAATTTCAGCTTAAGCTGTATAAACTTTGTTGTGTACTTTACTGATAGATCCCTTTGTTGTAGGTAGCAACACCACCAAATATCCTGACAGTAGTGTGTGGGTTGGTACTGTCGCTATAACTCTCTCTTCATCTTCTCCCAGGTTGTAATTTTGCTCTATCATTCTCTGTTTCTCTCCCTTCTTAGGTTCTCCCAACGCAAGGGTGTGCTATTCTTCAGCTTGATAGCAGCTAGTTTCAGTTTCTGATCATCTAGCACCTTCTTGTATTCAATCACCCTCTCTCTAGTCCGCGACAGCTCTATGTAATCATCCATATTCATTCTTCTATCAAAATCACATATGCTAGTTTTACTCCTGGCCTCTGTATTCTTCAACGGACACTTCATTTCTATTTCCTCTAATATACACTTCATCTCTATATTTACCAACAAACTCTTCATCTCTGTATCCTCCAACAGACAGTTCATCTCTGTATCCTCTAATGGACAGTTCATTTCTGTATCCTCTAATGGACACTTCACTTTCAAATTTTTCTGATATTGTATCCTAGAGCGTCATGGTTTACCTTTTTCTCCACTGAAATCATCCCTACATAATTGATCAGTTATTGCTCCCTCTCTCCTCTTCGTATCTCGATACCACGCACTTCGACGACCTCTCCCTGGTCATTTCTCTAGTTCAACGAGCTGTTGTAGCACTCAACAAAATTCACGCAGCATCTCGTTTATGGTAAACTCATGATCAGGTTCTGACAATTGCCGCCTTGGTGCCATAATTAGGGTTTGGTGTGGGTAGGTGGAAGGAGGTGTGTAGGGGTGATGTAGGGTGTTAAAGAAAACTTTTAGGTGGAATAGGGTTGGGTATAAGTGGTTTCTAGAAACCCTAGCTAAAGTTATACTAGCTCTGATGTCAAATGATATCGGAGTTAACCGAGAAATGCAAATTTTATTACTGAAATCAAATGAGTACAACCAATTAACACAAAAATAGGAAATAACAATAAACACGACACATAAACTGAAACTAGGGATATTTTCGGGGGTGGTGGTGATCGACTACAGAGGTGGAAGGTGTGGAGAGTGTTGGACTGAGCATATGGGATGCTGGGGTGAGGCAACAACACTATGAAGAGGGGGTTGGGTGGCCTAGGGGAATACAATATTTATGGAGAAGTTGGACTGCGAAAAGGTGGCAAGTGACTTGTCCTCGAGATGATGACAGTGCAGAGGAGGGTTGGCGGAAAGGGGCAGCAGATTGGGAAGGGTGGATAGGTGTTAGGCGATTGCATAAAACGATAAAGTGACTGTTCTTCGGTGGCTATAGCAAATACGGTGACGACGACAATAGAGAGAAGGTTGGGGAGGAGTGGGAAGGTCGAGAATAGTTATCCTCACATGGGATACAACCAGAGCACCACTCGTCGTCGGATAGAACCCTTGAAGGGAGAACCTGGAAGTCGACGGCTTTCTGGATAGAAAGCATCAAGAAAACCGAAAATCTAAAACACATGAATCACATATATAAGCCATAGATAAATATAATTGGATTCTCCTATGGATCAGTTTGGTATAGATGAAGGAATTGTGGGATGGGCTCTTGCGGCTCTTTTACACCAGTGCTACTTAGGTGGAAGACTAAGATTTTATTGTGAAATTAGATTTTTGTTTTCCATTGAAGAGTTAGGTGTTTGAGGATGAATTTAGAGCAATAGTGAAGGTTTTTAGTTTGTTACTTTGAGTGCTTATTTTTATTAAGGTGACAGGACTAGATGATAAGATATGAGGGCATGTAGCTTAAGATTTGTTATTCACTGGTGTACTGGAGAACAGACCCTTAGAAATCAATGGCTTCGGCTTGATAGGATAAGCCTACAGCTTAAAAAATGGAGACTTTTTAATTTATGAATGATAATTTGCTTAATAAGACGTTTTCTCTCTTTATGGCAATTTGGATATTTCAGATCTACCCAATGTTGGCGCTATTAAACATGTTTTGTTTTATGTTCTTACTTTATGTTGGTCTTATGATGTAAACTAAAGTCCCTTTTGATCATGCTTTGGAGTGTATGGTGTTTGGTAAAATTGCATGTTATTTCTCTTTTCTTTTTATTTCGACTTATTACTTGACTTAAATATTCTTTGCTTACCCTTTTTCATTGGCTAACATGAAGCTTACACGTTTAATGCCGATTATATACATACTCTATAAGCAAAGTTTTACCCCATTGCCATTTGTTTCTGATATTTGTTTTCTTCATGGAACTTACCTTTTCTGGCGCTTATTTTCGTTTTATGACATAAAATACTAGTTTTCTTAATAAGAAATTTGCAAAGTGGTGAAACTGCAAGCGGAAGATTTTTTTTTTCTATGATTTTATCACTGATTTTGTTCCTTTTTTAGCAGACATTAACAAAACCAATCCTGAAAGTGGTACAGATGAAGAACCACTTGGTGATGATGGAATTTCTGCTTGGAATGAACTCAGACTCCATCCTCTTTTGATAAAATCAATGCGCAGGCTTGGATTTATAAAACCTACTCCAATACAGCAAGCTTGCATTCCTATTGCAGCTCATCATGGAAAGGTTTGTTCTTTAGGCTGTTTTGTGTTGTGATAATTTTTTTGGATGACTAGTTTGTTTTGATGAACATGAAATTTGTTATTAAGCATTTCTTACATTTTGAGCTTATGCTCCAAATTTTAATATTTTGTTCAGCTAATATGCATTGATATAAATATAATATATTAAGCAATGCAAAAACCATGATAGTTTGATTTTTAAATCTAATTTCATTCTTTGCCATGATTTTTTGTTTTTAAGCATCATTTATGTTAATATAATCTTATGCTGTTTTTATATGACATTATTTGTGTTTTTTTGTTTATTTTTTGGTTACTTTTCTATTATATTGTTGAATTCGTGATAAAATATTCTTGTTTTTTACTGTTTGGCACTATTTTTAAACTATTGCACTACAAGCTATGATTACCCACTTGGACAATTGTAAACTCTCTCACAACAGTGTGCTATTTAGTATTTACTATTGACAAATATGATTCCTGTAGTACATATAGGTTTTTTTTTATTTTGGAGCATTTACATTCGTACCACCCAATTCCTATATATTTATGTATCTAACACCCAAAANCTATTTCAGATCTACCCAATGTTGGCGCCATTAAACATGTTTTGTTTTATGTTCTTACATTATGTTGGTTTTATGATGTAAACTAAAGTCCCTTTTGATCATGCTTTGGAGTGTATGGTGTTTGGTAAAATTGCATGTTATTTCTCTTTTCTTTTTATTTCGACTTATTACTTGACTTAAATATTCTTTGCTTACCCTTTTTCATTGGCTAACATGAAGCTTACACGTTTAATGCCGATTATATACATACTCTATAAGCAAAGTTTTACCCCATTGCCATTTGTTTCTGATATTTGTTTTCTTCATGGAACTTACCTTTTCTGGCGCTTATTTTCGTTTTATGACATAAATACTAGTTTTCTTAATAAGAAATTTGCAGAGTGATGAAACTGCAAGCGGAAGATTTTTTTTTTCTATGATTTTATCACTGATTTTGTTCCTTTTTTAACAGACATTAACAAAACCAATCCTGACAGTGGTACAGATGAAGAACCACTTGGTGATGATGGAATTTCTGCTTGGAATGAACTCAGACTCCATCCTCTTTTGATAAAATCAATGCGCAGGCTTG
>JXCR01052643.1:0-11568 GCA_002079205.1 Phalaenopsis hybrid cultivar
ATTCCAGCCACCGACAGCTTCTTACGGGCAACCCCACAAACCAAACAACCCCCGAAATAACGCCGACAACCACTTGTACGATTTGAGGATTGTTTTCGAACGTTTATGAATATACAATCTTAAGATGAATCCATTAAAGTGCCCCTTCGACGTCACCTATGAGAAATTATTAGGATTCATTGTTCGTCATCGGGGAATCGAGATCGTCCCAGATAAGATTAAAGCCATGTTGAAAATGCCTACAACCAAACCTTGAAACAACAACATTCCTTCAAAGGAAAGTTTACATATCTGATTCACTTTATTTCTAATCTCTCAAGAAGGTGTCAGCCCTTCTCTGCATTAATTAAAAAGGATGCCAAGTTTGTTTAGGAAGAGAAATGTCATTGTGCCTTTAAGAACGTCACGCAATATTTAACGACACTTCCTATTTTGGCACACATATCTAAGAAAATCATTGATAATTTATACCGCAACATTAGGTGACTCTCTTGGAGCCCTGTTAGCTCAAGTCATTGATGAGGGTAAGGAAAAAGCACTCTACTACTTAGGTCATCATCTAATACCGACGGAGGTAAGGTGTCCCCATTTTGAGATAAATTATCTATCTTTAATTTTCACCACGAAAAAACGTAGTCATTACATGCTCTCTTATAAGAAGACCATTATTTTGAAAACTAATCCATTGCAATATTTGTTCACCTAACTAACACTCTCTAGACGTTTAGTAAGATGGTCGATGATTTTATTGCAATTTGATATAATTTTTGTACCCCTTCGTGCTATCAAAGGACAGTTTCTGAAAAATTTTCTTACACCACACCCACTTCCAACTAGGTCCCCGCTCAACAAAGATCTATCGGATGAGCAGATACTACATGTGGAACAGTTCAGTGCCAGACGTTGGGAAATGTACTTCAATGGAGCTTTGTTAGCCAAAAGAGACAAAGAATCAAGAACTGTTATACCAAGCAAAGAAGGAATCAGTTTTATCTTCGTTACATCAGATCATGGCATGTTGAGATTCTTATACCACCTAACAGAGCCTTGTACAAACAATGAAGCTGAATATGAAGCATTAATCACCAGATTGGAATTGGAAATCTCGATGGACGTACCAAACATTGCCATCTATGACAACTTGTCATTCAATAAGTTGTTGAACAGTATAAGACCTTGAAGCCAAGATTAGCAGAGTATCACCAATATACTATGAAGTTGTTGGAACATATTCCTTATTTTACACGGTTTAGGATTCGTCAAGGAAATAACACCTGTGTCGATGCTTTGGCCAAGCTTGCTAAGGAATTGGCATGTCCGCTGGAGACTTCCATTGATATTACAGTGCAAAGGCGTCAAATTTTTTATAAGATCAACCTTGACAATATACACAAGCTCAGAAAAAAAGAAGAAATAGTAGCTGCAATAACAAACAATACCGAAGATTAGCACAAGTCATTAATAGATTATTTACAAATAGGAAAATTACTAGAAGACAAATCAGAAGCATATCATATCATGAGATGAGCCATGTCGTATGCTTTGATAGGTGATGTTCTCTACAGAAAGTCATTTGACCAGATGTGGCTGTGATATCTGTGCAGAACAAAGGCACAATATAACATAAAAAAAGTACACGCTAGATTTTGTGGTCCTCACTAGTCAGGGCCGAAGATGAAGATGAACATTAAAAGACTCATATATTATTGGTCAGCAATGACAGTGGATTGCATGGATATAGTCAAGAAGTTTCACTTGTTTTAGGTGCATGGAGTGGACTTAGACCAACCTCTGAATGTGCTACACCCAACCGACGGCCCTTGGTCATTGGTGTGTTGGGGCACGGACATAGTGGGTCCGATAGACCCTCCATCTTTTAAAGGAAATAGATTCATTCTTGCAGCTACAAATTACTTCTCTAAATGGGTAGAAGCAGTGCCGTTACGGGAGGTTACAATACAAAATGTTCTTTAATTCTTTAAGAGTCAGACTGTCTACCTTTTTGGTGTGCTGCACAGGATTATTTCAAATAATGGGTCAGCCTTCAAAAGCAATAAGATCAACAACTTCGTCAAGCGACATGGAATATATTGGAGATACTCTACAATTTACTATCCCAGGGAAAACAACCTGGCTGCGTTGTTCAATAAAATGCTTGTGAAACTTTTGAAGAAGATGTTGGAGAAGGATTAAAGAGGATGGCATAATATGGCTTTGCGGGCCTACAAGACGACACTCAGAAATCTCACTCAATGTACACCCTACGCACTTGTATATGGATCTGAGACTACACTACCATTAGATGTCCAATTAATATCTCTCGGAGTCACCGTTACCATTTAAATAACAACAGAAGAAAGTTCAAAGCTCAGAGTAGAGGAATTTGAAGTTCTCTAGAGAAAACGATTAGAAGCACAACAGAATTTGGAACTCTACCAAGCAAGGATGTTACATGCTCATGAGAAGTGGTCCACCAGAGGGTGATTAAAGTTGGTGTTCTCGTACTCATTCTCAGAAAACCTATTCTTTCACACTACAAGAAAGGTTAAAAATTTGAACCAACTTGAGAGAGACCATTTGTCATAGAGAAGTTCTATTTATGAGGATCTTACCAGATGGTTGATTTTTGAGGAAAAAGGCCTATGTTAGCGATTAATGGTCAATATTTCAAGATATAATACACAACATGATATTTTATTTAAATGAATTTTTTAAAATGTAACTTGTTCTGGGGATGTTTGTATGGCCAGCGTCTGTGGCTGGGTTTAAAATTTTGTAATAGAACTATCCTCAATAAAATGAAAATTTTAATTTGCCTACCTTAAATTCCTTATTTTTAAGTTTGAAATTCCTCTAAATTAAATTAAATTAAAAAAATACTTGCACTTGTATAAATTTAAAATTTGATTAATAGTTGATTTGTTATTGTTCTTGTTCATTCTGAATTTCAACGCACTGATGTTTTCCAGTCTTTTTTAGAAAAATATTGGGGCAAAAGCTAATTTTTGCCATTAAAGACAGTTTAAATCTCACACTAAATGAAGAAAGAGTAGCCCAGGGCGGCATCGTGAACTTTGAACTAGACTACGGTCAAGTCAATGTAGACTACAAGGGTCCACTGATGAGCATAGTCAGCTGCCGAGAGAAAGGAGTGTTACCGTCACTACTCAGAATCAGTACTAAGGAAAATTCCTCTCTAAAGAGGAAGAAAGCAGAGAAGCTACAACATCCAATGGAAGAAATCAATCGTTTACAGTCCATGATCACCGCACCGATAGGAAACTTGGTCAGTGCAGATGAAGAAAGAGTATCAGATGTGCCGCTTAGAAGGGCATAACATCGTAACGCCAACCACCGTAAGCATATAACTTTCCTTTGTCAAGAGAGAAGATGTGTAAAGGAAGCACATGCAACACTTACCCTGATTCTTGAGGAGGGGTTCTATGATCCATGTATAAGGGAAACTTTTACTAGTCCTCCCATCATAGATGATCAGTCAGAGTTTGTGACAGAGCCGACACTACTAAAGAATCCAGTTGACCTTTGCCCGGGTTGCCCAATGTGCAACGCCGAGATTCCAAGACAAGCATCAATAGCAGGGGCATTTTGGAGTGCCCTGGATGTAACATTCCCCATTTAGGGAGTTACTGTAATTTTGAGGAGTGTACAACTACCAACATAGGGTGTCGTGAGGCCGAGCATCAGGATATTGAGTCATACATCTTACTATATACATAGCCGACATAAATATGGTTTCCCATAGAGATTGACATGGGGGAGCGGCCCCGAAAACCGCAAAGGATTCCTACCCCAGAGTTAGAAAGGACGAGCAAGTTCAAGAAAGGAGAATTTGAGTTTTATTAAAAAATTCAGCGGAAATTCGTTAACATCTTAGAAGGTCTGGAAATGCAGACAGGGGTTTTCTCTGAAAGTGATGAGAGGAGGATTCTTGACTGCACCTTTGACTTGAGGGACAGAGGCCGACCTGGCTTGTTAATGAAGAAGACCTACTCAGAGCCCCAAAAATGGATGAGGGGCAAGGGAAGAATTGGAATTCAATGTGGTTGCCGCTATAACTTCGTTAAAGATAGGTTGGGGAACCCCTGCCCTCCACAATAAAAAGGTGGTTAAGTGGAGCATACTACCAACATATTGCATCCCAAACAACTGCATCATCAACATCTACAAGGAAGGAGACCACCTTCATCTACATATTGATCACTGTGATTTCGTCAGGCCCTTCTACACAGTGTCTTTTATGAGCAAGGGCAATATTCTAATTGGAAAAGAATTTGATAAAGTTGGCCCTGGAGAATTTCAAGGATCTGTTGAGATTTTGCGGCCAATGGGTTAAGTTTTATATTTGAAAGGAAACAGAGCAAATTTGGCAAAGCACTACATCCCATGAGTGCCGCACCGCAAAGTTTTAGTTACTTTAAGAAGAATGGGTGACAACAAGATACCACATGGATTTCATTCAGACCAAGAATTGGAAGAACTGCACCCATAAGATCTATGAGATAGTTTTACCTCTAGGTGCATGTGAAATGAATTCTTTACCCTGAGCGTGGCTTAGAAGGTCAGCTTGATCATGTGCTCGCCATAGAGGACATATAGATTGTTCCTGTCAATTTTTGTACTGCATCACAATATGGCAGATATGATATGTAATGTTTCACATGTATTAAATATTTGATATGTATTAGCATTTGATGCTTTAGAATGTATTCAACATGTTATCTTTTGACAGCTTCAACATACATTCAGTTTGTAGCACATATTTGAAGCATTTTAATGAAGTTTCTTTCAGATTTTAGTATATTTGTTGAATTGCCCATTTTGTGTGATGGATAAAAGGCCTGAGAACCACACGTTGGTTCTAAATTATAATGAACAAAAATAGAAATAAAGAATGTGTGATACATAAATTTAAATAAAAAAATTAAAAGCAAATCAATCATGGATATTAAATTTGAAATAATACACTGATAATCAAAAAATGATAAAGACCATAAGAAAAATGATGATATTAATAAATTAATTCCTCTCGAGTTCAAAGTTCTACACTATAAGCTTTCGCAGCACAATTGTCTTTGCCTGCACAAATTTGTCACAATCCCCCATGGAGTGCCACACCCCTCGCAAAATCTTAGCACTTGGGATATGCCTCCACCCTACTCCCTTCTCAGTAATTCTTCAAAATCTCTCATACTCTTTTCATAAGACCTCTGAATTCTAGTTCCCACCTTGAATTTTAGTGTATTGTTATGAGCAGTTGCCATTCTTCGCAAGATGCAGCTTGGACGTAATGTCTTTAGCGGTTGCTCCAACTGGTATAGTCTTTCCTTTTCGAGGCTATTACCTGAACTCCAGTCCTCCTCCCTGGGTCAGTACATAAATTTAGATTCCTGGGTTGAAGTTTGAAGTAATGTCCCCAGTGATTGCCATTCTTGGACTACATCAATTTCAGACGTAATGTCCCAAGAGGTTGCTCGAACTGGTATTGTCTTTCCTTTTCAAGGCGGGTACCTAAATTCTAGTTCTCCTTGTAGGTTCAGTACCTGAATTCTGATTCCTACCTTGAAGTTTGGCATAATGTCCCCAGTGGTTGCCATTCTTTGACTAGATCCAGCTTGGACGTAATGTCTCTAGTGGTTGCCCAAGCTGGTACAATCTTTCCTTTTCAAGGCTGGTATCTAAATTCCAGTTCTCCTCCTAGGGTAAGTACCTGAATTTTGATTCCCACCTTAAACTTTGGCGTAATGTCCCCACGGGTTGCCGTTCTTCGACTAGATCTAGCTCAAGCGTAATTTCCCTAGCTATTGCCCGAGTTTGTATAGTCTTTCCTTTTTAAAGCTGGTACCTAAATTCCAATTCTCCACTCGGGGTCATTACCTGAATTTTGATTCCGACCTTAAAATTTTAACGTAATGTCCCTAGCGGTTGCCTGAGCCAGTATAGTCTTTCCTTTTAAAGGCTAGCACCTGAACTCCAGTTCTCCTCATTGAGTCAGCAGTTGAATTGTGAGTCCTACCTTGAAGTTTGGTGTAATGTTCCGAGCGGTTGCCATTCTTTGACTAGATCCAGCTTGGATGTAATGTCCCTAGCGATTGTCAAACTTGTATAGTCTTTTCTTTTTGAGGATGATACTCAAATTCCAATTCTCCTCCCTGGGTCAGTACATGAATTCTGATTCCCACCATGAAGTTTGTCATAATGTCCTAAGCGGTTGGCATTCGTCGACTAGATCCAGCTCAGATGTAAGTACCTAAATTCCAATTCTCCTCTCGGGGTAAGTACCATAATTATGATTTCCACCTAGAATTTTGGCATATTTTTTTGAGTCGTCGCCATTATTAAACTAGATCCAACTCGGACATAATGTCCCTAGCAGTTGCCCAAGCTGGTATAGTCTTTCCTTTTTTAGGATAGTACCTGAATTCCAGTTCTCCTTCCTGGGTCAGCACCTGAATTCTAATTCTTGCCTTGAAATTTGGCATAGTGTCCCAACTGGTTGTCATTCTTTGACTAGATCCAATTCGGACGTAATGTCTCTAGCAGTTGCCAGAGCCGGTATAATCTTTCCTTTAAGAGGCTGCTACCTGAATTCCAGTTCACCTCCCGAGGTCAGTACCAAAATTTTGATTCCCACCTTCTAGTTTTTTCCATTCTTCGACTAGATCTAGTTTGGATGTAATATCGCTAGTGGTTTCCCAAACTAGTATAGTCTTTTCTTCCTGACATAATGTCCTTAATGGTTGTTGTTCTCTAGACTGTCTTCACCGCTTAAGTTGGATGTAAGTCCTTGTGCTTTCCATCTCAATTCAGTCTCCTCATACATAATTCTATCCTCCAAAATTGTTGAAATTGAAATCAAAATTAAAGAATTTAAAAAATGAAATAAAATCAAATCTTTATCGTGACCGTCAGTTTTATTAATAGTTGTTTCCAGAATCCCCTTCCATTTTCCCCATCGGGAGTCTCTGCTTACTCCCCAATGGAAATCATTTAATCTTATTCTATTATGTTCTAAGTGTACTGATTAAGACAGTGGTCTTGGCTTTGTTGATCTCTTCGATCAACGTCAATACGTGCGGTGTGCTGGCCCGATACACCACACCACAATAGAATTCCTTAATAGCCTAGGGTCTAGCCATAGGGCTTAGCTGAGACCATTACATGGTGAATTCTATTGTTTTATGGCGCAAGTAAGGTGGTTGTGTCGTTGGCAACCCTAATCTTATTAAAACACCTAATTTGGCCTTTTACCCCAAAAACCTACCCCAATTTACCAAACTACCCATGAAACCCAAATTTTGAGCGAAATCCCAAAAATTAGCCAAAATTCCTAATTTTGTTTAAAAATCATTTCAAACCATTTGAAACCACCCAAATTCCCCAAAACACCTCAAAATTTTCAAAATTACCAAAATACCCTTGGTTTTGCTAAAGTTACGGAAATACCCTTGGTGACCCAAATTGTCCAAAAACCTCCAAAATCATTTCAAATGTCCCCAAAAGCAATTTGGACCACTCCATTGAGCACAACTTGACAAGTTTGACCTATTTTGACCAAATGCCCCAAATTGCACTAAAAGGTCCAATTACCTCAATTCACCTTCAATGTTTACCAATTTGATCTCATTTTTTTCCAATTTTAATTCTAAACTTAGATTCATCATGCCTAAAATTGATTGTAACCAAATTCGAGTTCAATTGGACCCAATTTCAAACCAATATGCTAAGCCCAATTCAAAATCCCCATCTTCACTCTAAACCAAAATTTCACCAAATTGAACCTCCAAACCTATCCAATTGCCCCAATTTTGAATCCTAAACTCTTTACAACACTCCCCCATATCAAATTCAATCCTCAATTGGCCTTGTTCAAGCCCCAATCTCACTCACATTCAACTTGGACGAAAACCCCAAATTTTTTCCCCAAACTCCAAATTCCACCAAATTGAACTTCATAACCCAAAAATTTCTACCCAATTTATATTCAAAACTCTTCATGGAAAAACTTTGGAACAATTTGAACCATCAATTGGGACTAACCAAAGACCAAGCCCAATTAAAACCTAAGGCTAACAAAAAAGCACCAAAATTGGCCATGAGCCAAAATCCATCAAATTGTGCTTCGAAATCAACTCAAAATCACTCAATTCTTTTTCTAAACTCCTTATGATAATCATCTACACTATTTTAACCAACCACTTGAGCTCAATGCCTTGAATACCCCAACCCAAATCTGACTTCAATCCAAAATGCCCAAAATTGAACCCTTGCTCTAAATTCGACCACACCAAATCAAATTGATCAAGCCGAAGGCACCACGACAACCCTTTGGACCCTAGTGACCAGGCTAGACCAACCTAGCCAACCTGTATGAGCCATGGACCAATAGTTCTTTGATTTAGGGCATCACTTCCCATATTTTTCTTAATCAAAGATATCTTTTCCATCAGCTTTAACTGTTCTAAGTTAATCATCATTAACCTCCCTCTGGATCCCCTGAATCATCAAGCCACCATCCGTGGCCCTAACGGTAGGCCTAGTGGTCAAAAAACCTAAAAAATGTGAGCCACCTTATTTTAAATCAATCTCATGTCACCCATCCAAGCTGGCTCGTCTCAATTGGTCTTTATCACTCTTTAGCCAACCACATAAGCTGCTAATTCAACCTGAATTGAAGCCCATCCAGCCACCCCAAGCTCCTCTATTTAAACTCCCTCCTTTATGATAAAAAAAAGAAAACTCATCAATTTCATTGGGAAGAATCTGTCAAATTGCTTCCAGAGACTCTTCAAGAACTCTTGAACGCAAGCCATCCATTTTCTCCCTCTGGATCCCTCTGTAAGAGCTCAATTTTGAGTTCAAAATCTAGGGGATTTTTGTAACTAGATCCAAACCTTTTAAACTCAAAATTAACTCTTCCTTTTGCTTCCCTGAGCTAAATGATGAAGTTTTCCATCAAAACCCCCAGGTCTCTAGCACTCTAACCCACCTCTACTCCAAGGCCGCTTCACCTTTTCACTAAACTCCTACCTACACTCTATTTCAGCTTAAACAGACACTTGGAAGACGCTCACCAACTCACAAGGAAGCTTCCACAAGCACACAATCTAGGCCTCGCCTCTTGGCCAAAGGTATAGACCATTAAACCTAATTCTGAGTTTAGTCTCACCAATTGTGAAAAGAACTTGTATTTCATAGCTTTGTAACCATATAGATGAGTTCTTCTTGAGTAGATGAAGGTGTAGGAACAAATTCCATGTGATTTGGTTGACTATCGAGAGAGATCTTAGGGTTTCAAGTTTAATGGCTTTTGGGTTAGGTCAGTCATGGACGATGCCCAACATCCGTCCGATCGCGCATGTATTGGATGGACATACGAGATCAAGCTAGATGAGGAGATGGTACGTGAGCCGCAGGACACATGGCACTGAGGTTGCTGGAAGCGCTGAATCAGAGAGCACTGCGTGGAAACCTCGACGCGTACGAGGCTTGCGTGGTCGATGACTACGTTAAGTAGAAAAATAGGATTTATTGATTTAAATAAATGCCAGAACTTTAAAATTCATATCCGTTCAAAGAAAAATCATAGAAATAAAATAAAAATACCTTCTTGCTCAGTGAACATAGAAGAATAATCTGGACCAAAAATAAAAATTATTTGATGAGTCTCTATTTTTTAATTAGTTATATAGATTATGAGGTGTTTTAATTTCTTTTGATTAAATATTATTCATCAAAGCTTGAAACTTTTAGGGTTTATTCCTCATGATAAAGGGGTTGTTCTGAGATATTTCCATGGTTAGAGCACATCTCTATGCATGTAACCCTAGTTGTAAGCTTGGATGACTATTTTGGCTTAAAATAATTACATAAATCAAAATATCACTTCAAAAATTTTGGGATGAATTTTAGTAGGTTCCCTATGTTCAAAAAAGTTTAGAAAAAATATTAGGATAGTTTGGAACAAGTTTAGAAAAAATATTAGTATAGTTTGGATAATTTTTGTATATTTCTGCAGTTAGTTAAATGCTTATAGCTTACAATAAATTATTTAAATTAAATATTATTAAAAAAATAATAAAATTAATTCCACACTATAACGAAAAATCATATTGACTCACTGTAAAAATTTGAACTTTATTTGATTAAGTTTAAGGGCTAAAGTTGATTTTCTAAAAAAATATATATTTTTGTATAAAAATAATTATACTAAATTAAATACACCTAGTAAAATTATAAGAAGTAGTTTTCTGAGTTTCTTGTGATTAGGGGCACTTAGAAAAAATAAAAATTATTATTGAGAAAATACTTTATTTTTATGCCATATTTTAAATTAAAAATAATTAAAAATAAGTAATAATTGCAAAAACATGAAAAAGGTCTAAAGTGTGCCTAATTGTTCTTGACTACTTAAGACTCATTAGAATACTTTCCCTAATTTTTCTAAGTTTAAAAATAAATTTTTAAAGGCTAAAAATGTGTTTTTTTCAATTTTTTTAAAATAATTATAATAAATAAATTGAAAATCATAAAAATATAAAATTTGTTCCCCTGAGTTCTCTAGAATTAGAGAGATTTAATAAAAATATAAATAAATAATTTTTGTAATTAAAAAAAAAAAATTATATTTAATTGAGTCATTAAAATCAATAAATAATTATAACAAATAAGATATAATTTGAAAAAACATTCAATTTTGTCCAAGTGTTCCTCTGTCCTAGGTGGACCTCTAATAATTCTCTCATGACCAAAAATCTTTTTTTGATTAATTAAATAAATTAATTTTGAAAAATCCTATTTTTGAATTAAGATAATTATATAAATTAAATAAAAATATAAAAGACCACATAGTCTCCCCTGATATTTTAATTAACTCATGACTGAGTCTCCATGGAAATTTCAAGGTCAATAGAGTTTCATTTAATAAATTATAAGATAGGGAGCCCTAGGGGCAAAATGTTAATTTTGGGGTTTTAATACCAAAATTAAGTATTTGGATTAATGAAAGGGTAAATGGGTAATATTGATTATAATAAGATCTCTTGGGCATTTGAAATATGAAGGGGTAAGAGGTAGAAACCAATTTGCCATCCTTTTCATGATAAGGGTAAAATTGTAATTTTGATAATTGTCATGATTTCGAAGAAAATTCAATTAAGATGATTCTAAGGTATTGGGCTTAAGTTATGAAGAAAATAATTCACTCATTAAAAGCCCACTAATTGATGATTAGATGTTATTTTTGATACTAATGAGAATTAAGACTTCATTTTACTTAATATATAATTAATATAAAATTACTTTAAAAGAAAATATTTATATTAAGAGGGCCTAGTAGCAAACTAGGTTTGATATGTAACAATTTTCTTAATTAGGATTAGAAAAGATGGATTTAATTAATTGATGAACACTTTTAAACATTTTAGGCCCTACTTTAACTCTGAGCACTAAAATCTTTAATGACATTGGACTTGCCCTTTGGGGTACCCATTCATATAAATGTCAAATGAAATGTTAAGTGACTATCTAACTTCCTTCATTTCTTGGGAT
>JXCR01052657.1:7878-22854 GCA_002079205.1 Phalaenopsis hybrid cultivar
ACTTTATCTTTTTCAAAACTAAATTTAAAAAAAAAAAAAACGTCCTTTCGAAGCGGGCAACGGGATTTCAATTCCGATGACCGACAGCTTCTTACGGGCAAACCCCACACCAAAAATAGTGTCGACAGTCAGCTTTAGGTTCAAATTGTTCATCTAATAAAATTTTGTGCATACAAATTGAAGGACTAATTCCTTTAATATCTGCTACCTTTTTATACTTGTTCAACATTTCTATCAACATTTGTTCTTGAATTTTAGTTTACTCAAAAGATATAATAACAGACAATGTAGATGAATCTCCTAAAAATACATACTTTAAATTGGCAGGTAATATCTCTAATTCAAGTTCAGGTGGTTTAATACTTGAAGGAATAAGATTTTTACTATCGTTTTCTAACGTGTCTAACGTTTCAAATTTGCCCTGAATATAATCCAAATCTTCTCCTTTTATTTCATCTACATTCTTAAAAATTTCTCCTTCCTTTAATTTATCTTCACACTCATTCTTAAACTGTTCATTACTCAGATAATCAGCTACTTCCATCCTTAAACATTCATTAACTTTTTCTATTGCAGGATATTTCATAGCTTTTGCTATATTAAATTTTACTTCTTGATCATTAAATCTCATTATTAATTCTCCTTTTTGCACATCTATTACAGTTGTTCCTGTTGCAAGAAATGGTCTCCCTAAAATATTAGGAATCTCTTTATCTTCCTCCATAACCAATACTATAAAGTCTACATGGAAAATAAATTTATCCACTTTTACTTTTACATCCTCTATAACTCCTTTAGGATAAGTTTTTGATCGATCAGCTAACTGAAGAGTTACAGTACTAGGGAAAATTTCTTCCAAATCTAAACTTTTAAAGATCTATAAGGGCATAAGATTGATACTCGCTCCTAAATCACATAAAGCTTTTGCATAAAACTTTTCACCAATTACACAAGGTATAGTAAAACTACCAGGATCTTTTAATTTTTCAGGAAGCTTTTTCTAAATAATAGCACTACACTCTTCACTGAGTGCAACAGTCTCATGATATGTAAACTTCCTTTTCTTATTTAGTACATCCTTCATAAATTTCACATAACTTGGCATTTGCTCCAAAGCTTCAATAAAAGGAATATTTATCGTCTTTAAAATTAGGATTTCCTTGATTGTTCAGGTTTCTGGATGGATTCACTGAATTGTTATAATTATTCCAACTAAATATAGGGTGATTTTTCCATCCAGGGTTAAAATAGTTAGAATAGAGATTGTTATTTTGATTATTTATAGTGTTTAAAGTTTCATAAGATGGTTGAGTATCAATAATCTGTCCTAGTGAATTTTCCTCAAATACTGGGGGTATTTGAGTATAGTTCACTCCAATTTGATCAATCTTTTTAGAAATAGCAGCAATTTGAGATGCTAAAATAGACATTGCATCAAAATCATGAATACTAGCTACTCTCTTAGGATTTACCCTTTCAGAGGGCCATTTAAAATTATTAGTAGTCATTTCTTCAATTAAAGTATACGTTTCATCAATAGGTTTTGACATTAATGATCCACCCGCAACAACATCTATAATAGATCTTAGTGATCCTACCAATCCATTGTAAAAGGTTTGAACTATTAACCAATCTGACAAAGCTTGGTGTGGACATTTTTTAAGAAGATTTTTAAATCTTTCCCAAGCTTCATATATCGATTTCCCTTCAAACTGATAAAAAGATGTAATATCATTTCTAAGCTTAGCGGCTTTCGATGGTGAAAGATATTTAGCAAAGAATTTTTGTGAAAGTTTTCCCCAAGTTCTAATTGATCCAGGTGCTAATGAATTTAACCAAGCATTGGCTTTATCCCTTAATGAAAAATGAAAAATTCTAAGCCCAATTACATAATTAGACACTCTGTCATATTTAAATGTAACACAAATCTCAAGAAAACTAGCAAGATGTAAGTTAGGCTCTTCAGTTGGTGATCCTCCAAACTTATTATTTTATACCATTTGGATAATAGCAGGTTTAAGTTCAAATGAATTAGCAGTAACATCAAGATTTTGAAAAGTCAAGTGAAGTTCATCTGCTGTCGGATTCACATAATCTTTTAAAGGTCTTTATCGATTCTCATTTATTGGATTTTCTTAGTTATTTGACATTTCTTTTAAATTTTTAATTTCTCTTTGTTATTTTGAATTTTTCTAATAGTACGTTCTAACTCTGAATCGTAAGGTACTAAGCCTTTAGATCTAATATTTTGCATAAACAAATAAAGTAAGTCAAAGTAAAATTCTTTTTTTATTTTTGATTATATATATATATATTATATATATTATCTCTAACTTTCCTAATTTATCAAAACTATTTAATTTACCTAAATTTAACTGTTACCTTTCCCACACAACGACACAAAAAACATGATCCCGATTTTTTATATGTAAGGATTTATGAAATTGGCACCACTACAATGCCAAAAACTTGATCCTTATATGAAAAGTAAGTTGTGTAATATATATATATTTTTAGGCAATTAATAATGGGATTCTATGTAAGTATACGTATCGTTATCAAGTAATAATGGACTTTCTATTTAAGGTGTAAATTGACAATTATAACTTTTACTAAGAAATTTATAGAAAATCAAATGAAATCACTATCACTAATTTCAAATGTTGAAATGTTATCAAAACTAAAGTACTTAACTTTTAGCAAAACAGAATTGCAAAGTTTAAAATGTAAATATTAATCTACTAACTATGTTTACGTAATGAAGATTTCTTATGTGAAAAAGCATCCTTCCCACTACAATGAGGTTCTGGTGAAATGAGATGAGATAAATATTTATAATATCTATTGTGCCAAACAATAGCATTTATAATTCTCTACCCTGATATAGTGCATAGAAAATCATGGGCTAATCCTAAGTTTAGTCCCTAAATCTGTGGCTATGCTAGGAGGATACCAGCTCCCACTCCAGAGCTCCCGCTTCCCTTCAGCTGAAGGCTAACTCTCATTTTATTTTTTAAACACTAAGATCGAATTAGGGATTTAAGTCTGTCAACCTAAAAATTCTCCAATTCTACACCCAACAAAGAATATTTTCATATTTATTCGCACTTGTTTCCATGAATGAATATCTCCTCCATGAAATCAAATGTAATCCTTATCTATTGTAGAACTTATACTCCATTTCCCGGATCATATGTTTCACGACATATTTTTACAATTCAGTTGGCCAAATTGAAATTTAAATTAAGTTTGAAGTTTAAAAATCCTCACAATTTATTTTATATTTTAATATTGGCACATCATATTATCTCTTCATTTCACCATATCTCAGAGTAGGGAGAAAAATAAAGTTAACTACTCAGACTTCATGAGAAAGACACTACAAAATACAAATTTCATATGTAAAGAAAGTTCATACAACACTAATAAACAAATAAAACTTATCTGAAACTCTTTCCAAAGCAAATTTCTTGGGTCTTTTCTTAAAAATGCAGGAACAAGATATCTCTCACTTTGCTCCTTCTCCAACACTTACGGAATGTTTCACACTAAATCCCACCACAAAAAATATAAACTATAAGAGAAAAATCACTAATGGACTCCAATATGGTGGTGGAATGAAGATGGATTATGAAGAATGACAAAAATGGAGCGTGGAGGAATGTCTTGGAGGGAAAAAGAGTCACTTTCCTGATGAATTTTGGCCCCATATAAAGCCCAAGGTCGGTTCTCGAAGAGGTGCCTCCAAAATCTCTTCAAAAATCATCCAAATACATTGAACCTTCTAGAAACGGGAGTTGAACTGCCTTTGGTACCATCAGCGGTAGTTCTTGCGTCTTCGGCGCTGAGTAAAAATTTCAGTTGTTCTATTGTTCTGCGCCGTCGGCGCTGCCCTTAGCACAGTCGGCTTTGAGTACCTCTTCAAATATGTCATTTTGACTCCAAATTCCTTTCTTTTTGCTTACTTTTTACTTTAAGTCATAAAAATCAACAACCTGCAAGAAAACATCAAAATACCTTCCATTAAGGTGTAATATCACAAAAAATAAGTATAAAATATGGGTCTAAAAATGTATATATTTTTGGTGTATCAAGTGTTTTCTTAGGTGACTTTGGTTATCTAAGATATAATTAACTATAAGGGGTTGCCCTCATAAGAAACCTTTCGAAAACCAGCTTAATGTAAACCCTATTTAATTTGTCATATTAAATAAAAGAACTTGTCGGCTTATAAATAAAATGGTTTTCACAGACCAAACGGATGTCAAGTGTTTCTTAGTTTATTTGATTGTCATTTCCCTCAAGTCTTATGTTTATTTTTTGGGATAAATACGTGGCTTGAAGTGTAGTTTTCTTTCATTTAAACTATGAAAGATATGGAATCAGTTTAATTTCATATTTTTCTAATATTATATATATATATATATACATATATAAATATATATATATATATATATATGAATTCTTTTTAAAGCTAGTCAAAGGATTCAGATTCTGATGACTGATAACTTCTGGTGACTCCGCATGGGATTTGTTCCTCCCTCCATATTAATCAAGAAATATTATCTTCATACAACAGTAATGTGTCCATGTCCCTTATAGGCTAATTACCCTTCTTCCATTGACATGCTTCACCCATTTTTTTCTTGGGAAAGTACAGTCAACTCTTTTAGACTTCAGGACCGTCTGTTCAATCACCTTTGAACAAAGAGGTTCATGAGTTCATTTGAACTTTCAATCTTCGTGTGGGGTCAAACCCCCAATAATTCTATTGGTGGGCTCGTTCTGCCTGGGCATTGTACGATGTGAAGTTGGTCCAACACTGGGTCCTAAACTTTATTTTCCATTTCAAGTTTAATTTGTTATTTTGCAAATTAAATCGAATTGTGTCGTGCTGTGCTTGCGCCATAAATTTTCTTATATTAATTAAATCTTTCTACTTTCAAACTATTTTTACTAAATTCTAAAATCTTCACAAATTAAATAAAGACTTGCCCAGTCTACGGATTGACCTTTGTTATTTTTTTTTAGTGTTCACACTAGAATGATGAGGTATTGGACAAATAACTAACCCTAGAGCTTTCCTTTGAAGTTGTTGTAATGGAGCTCCCAATGGTTACTTTCTCATGCACCTGTTGACGAGTTGTAAAACCCAAGACTTTGCCCCAACCATCAAGTTTGGAGCTGGGTTTGAAGAACTCAAAGTCATCCTCGGGAAATCTCCCCTCGTCATAATGAAAGTTACCACTCCAGAAGCTCAAGAGTCGTCTGCTGGGTTCAAACTGAACTATCTACAGGATTTCCCTTCTTACAAGAAGGTAAAGGCTGCTGCCACCATGACACCTGCTAAGCCTGTTGCTCCTATTTCTACTAAGGGAAAAGAGGTTATGATTGTTGAAGACCCGACTGAAGAATTTGTCATCCCTCCTTTTGTATTTGAGATTGGATTGAGTTTGAGGACTGCGCCATTAACCTGAACTTAAAGAAGGAACCATAGCCAAAAGATTCAAAAGGATACTAAAGCCCATATTTTTGAGGAAATGTATGTTGTTGAAATTCCTCATCAGGAGGAACCAGGATTACTAGAGACCTGTTTGCTTCTAAGAGGGAGTAGGTTCCATCGCTTAATGGACACTGATGGGTACGAGAGTATCTAGAAGATTGTCACTACCTTACCGTCACCTCATTGACATGGTGGAGAGAGGAAGAAGTCCATTCCTATCACCCAAGTCAATACAGTGTTTTAGAGATTAGATGCCAAGGAAGGTTGTTTCGTCAGTGAATTACTAAATGAGTGTGATGTGCAGTAGCCACTCAAATGAAGAAAGAGATTTTAAGAGATGTTAGATCTACCCGAAAGTCTCATAAATCAATTGAAGTTTTTCCAGCACGCTTTTCCATCAGAATCAATTTTGGAAGTCGAGTTGATACTACCATTACCGCCATCGATTCTACTAGTGTCGCTACTCCAAGACCCGCAGGTCGTGGATCAATTAAGGCAAGTCTGGATCCATGAATTTTGGTGATTACCCATCATAAAGATGTTCCTAAAGTTTTGAAGGAAGAGTTGAAGAAGTTACCTCATATTGTATCCAATATGCACCATGGGGAGCATGCCTCTCTCCCACGTACCGATGTTGAGACACCCTTTCTCAAGACATCTTCACCAAAGAAAAAGGTATTGATACCTAAGGTTGTTTTACCAATACAGTTCAGTGAGCCCGTGGGGTGGGATCATGGAATGAAGAAAGGGTCCGAAATATCTGACATTATCGCAACTATTGTCAGCAAGATGGATAAGCAAGTAGAGGATATTCAACAGAGTCCTCCAGATCTTAAGATGATACAAGAATCAATAATTGAAGAAATGGTTGAGAAGCTCAGGGTCGAGATTTTTGAGTTAGATCGAGAACATGAAGTTTCTGTTGATTACGAGGATGACAAAAATTTTGACTTTAATAATTACCTCGAGGAAGATTTCATGAACAATCATGTCATCAAAACTAGAGCTGCTACATCTACGCGCGATGCTCAATCTCTCATTGAAGAGATAACCATAGATGATCTGCGTAGGGCTATCTTCCTGAGGGATGAGCAAATCAGCCAAATGGAGAACAGAATGGAAGAGATGGCCACTGCCTTGGTCGCCATGGCTACAATTCATGGATAGTCTCAACCCCAATAGTTAGAATTAATCCGCCAAAAATTATACATATCTTTGATAAAGGGGGGAAGTTGCCTCAACAAATAGAGATGATCAACACAAGAAAAGAAATTTAAATAAATGATCGAACAAGTTTGGGAGGCCTTAGCCCAATCTAACGGTGGTGCATTGATTTTGAAGGGTAGACCCTACCTGGAGGAGTTCGATGTCGTACCCTACCCTAAGGGTTTTGTGTCATCAAACTTTAAGATATCTGATGGGACTGGAAATCCCAGGCAGCATATAACACATTTTCGAGCTAGATGTGGTAACACTGAAGGTAACGAGGCTTTGTTTTTTGTCAGTTTGTTAGCAGCTTGTCAACAAATGCATTTGATTGGATGTCGAACTACTCAATAGATCAGTCAAGACATTAGTCGAATTAAAACAGTTGTTCGTGAAGAGATTTACTGGAGCACAACATCATGTTTCTATTGGAGATCTCATTGTGGAGAAACAAAAACCTAATTAGACTCTAGTAGATTATATCTTGAGGTGGAGAGACCTTAGCATGAAATATGAATCTCAGTTATACGAACAGCATGCAATTGGCATTTTACTCAAAAGCATTCATGGGCCAGTAGCTTTCATGCTCAAGGGACTCACCATCAAATCCTTTTGAGAAGCTGCTCAGCAAAGCTAGAAATCTATAAGAGGAAGTTAAACACTTGGATTCCTAGGTGTTATCAGAAAAGACCAGAATAACTAGAATATTTGAAACGAAGTTCAGGACAGTGGCAGCAGTCGATAAAGGAAAGCAACCAATGAAGATACATACACAGAATTCTCGTCAAGATTCTTAGTCGTCATTACAGTAAGCTCAACAACAAACACAACAGTATGGCCAGTCTAGCCAGCAACCTTATCAGGGAGGATCATACTGAATAGAGAATAAGAGGGGTATGTCCATGTCGGAATTGAGGAAAGAGGGGTATTCTTTCAAAGCCAAAGTGGTACCCAAGATTTTCAGCATTTTAATGAAGAAGTCTGACTTCAGATTACCAAATCCAAAAAAAACCTGAAGAGGTCTACAAAAGGGATCAACCTAATTATTGCCCGTATCTCAGGATGCTTGGACACACTATAGAGAATTGTTTCATCTTTAAGGATTGGCTCGAGAAGAACTTTAAATAAGGGAACATAACAATCCCGAAAGAATATTTAAAAGAAACTGAAAAAGGTTCTGTGAATATGATTTTGGCCGAGCCAAGCGTTTTGATAGATCCATATGCAGAAAAAAAAAAGATGGAGTATATTTTAGAACAACTCGTCCAAGAAAATACTAAATCAGATTCAGGCCACTTCAACACAAGCCTCCGTTTAGAGTTTTCAGCCTGCCGAGCCCAAGTTGGAGAATTCACCAGAGAAATTACCGCAACTAGAAGACAAAGAAAGTGCGACATCATGAAGACTGATAACACGGGGGGTAGGATCGGGGCTTCCTCTTTTAGATTGGTTGTCTCAGATTTGGGGAAGAAAATCTTCGAACCCTTGACCATGTATGATTATCATTTTGCCCCACATGGGTATATGAATATAATGATTATAATTTTGGCTACGTTTTAACTGTTTCTAGTGATAACGTATCTGATTTTGTTCAATCTAACTCTGATCTCAATTCCCAAATCAATTTTTCAATCATAAGTCCGATGAACCCATTAACAAGGATGAAGAAGATGTTGACGAGGCTGGTTACGATAGCACCGAGAGTGAGCAGCCTGTCCTCGAGTGTCGTGATGCACCACTACCTATCAACTTGAAACCACTTCCTATCAACTTGAAACCACTACCTATCAACTTAGATCTCTCTGATGAAGAAGCAACAAAGAATTTACTTACCACATTGCGAGAAGGAGAAGAAATCACAAAGATAAACCTGAGGAGGGGGAAAGTGTTTCCCCTGAGGTCAACTCTAGTGGATAAAAGGAAAACAAATAGTAACTCAAGAAGAGCTACCTCCATCTCAGTTAGGGGAAGAACCAGATAACCAAGTAAAGGTTGGAGGGTTATATAAAGTGCATTATAAAGTGTTAGTTCATCTTTGGAAGTTGTCGGTCAAACTAAGCATCTATGACGCTCTAATCCTATCAAAGGAGATGAGAGAGTCTTTGATTACAACTTTATTGATCCAGAGATTTGCTGAGCTCAATTGGCCAGCACATCCTAGGATGAAGTTTGTTCGATAAAATAAAAGCCTGCATAACCTTCATAGATGAAAACTTGTCGTTAAACACTACTGACCACAACCGACTGCTCTACATCTCTGTTAATATCGACAAATTTGTATTATCCGTAGTTTTGGTAGATCCGGGAGCATCACTTAACTTAATGAGTCTACGGACAATGACATATTTGGATATTGAAGCTCAAGATCTTACAAACGATAAAATGGTGTTAATAGGCTTTAATCAAAAAGGAGAAAGAGCCCTTGGATTGATTAAACTACTAATGAAAGTTTTAGAATTAGAAACAACAACAAAATTTCATGTCATCTATGGAGAGACCTCTTTAAATGCTCTACTTGGACAACCATGGATTCACAAGCATAACATGGTTCCATCATCTCTAAACCAGTGCATCAAATATTTTAAAGAAAAGAACATTGTATTAAAGGAGATTTACAACTATTTTTAGTACATAAAGTGGGCATTCACGAAGACACTGCCTACTATGTACCTCTAAAGAGAAATGTCTTTACCCGTGAAATTATGGAAAATGGAGTACAAGATTCAGAAGAATCACAAAAAATAGGCCATTCAACCCAGTTCAGCGATCTACTACCGTTTCTTCACAACGAATCGGTAGAGGTTCTTTTAGCCCATACACCCAAGATCAAGGCCGGGGACGTGGGCAAGGAAGAACCAACACGATTGTTGAACAGACTAGGCCGACCATCAACATTGACATGGAAGAAAGTTTTAATGAAAAAAGTTTTGAGGAAGAAATGGCGATGATAAAACAGAAAAAAACCTCAATATGAGATTTCCTTGAAAGATGTGGAGAAAAGTGAATATGAGTCGATGTATGATGGGATCAACCACTATGTGAATGCCATGACCCTTACTCCAATCTACCCTCAAAAGGTTGAGATTTTAGAGGTCAAGGAAGTCCCTAGTGTTGCTTCAAAGCCGATGAAGTTTTACTATGCTTCCCCTTCTATTAGTTCTGAAAATTATGTTAATTTAGAAGAGGGTTCTAATGAATTAATGGAATTACCTTTGGCTTATATTTCACCTTGTGTACAAAAGTTAATTCAACAGGAATATATGCCCAAACAAGTGTCAAAGGATAAACTATAAATTTTTGAAAAACTGTGGAAAGTTAAAAGTCGAACTCCTAACTCTAAAGAATGTCTCGGATTTGGTACTGTAGGACCAGTCAATGACTTTGAATTTTGCATGGTTGTTACTAGCAGATTGGAAGTGGATTACCTCAATGTAGAGGATGACTCTCAAGATCAATTAATAGGTGATGGCCCACCAAAATTTGAAGAATAAATTAAGTCAACAATTGATGAATTAAAAGAGGTTAATTTCCTTACTAAGAAGCAGCCCCGACCTACCTTCATAATTCATTTATTCAATGAGGAAGAATCTACATAACTGATAAGGTTATTGTCATAATTTAAATATTGATTTTCCTGGAACTATGATGAAATTCCAGTGTGGTCAGCAGAATTTGCAGTTCATAAACTCGGGGTGGACAAAGATATGACCCCGGTAAAATAAGCTCCTAGAAGAATGTGCCCTGAGATAGAGCAACAAGTCATTGCCGAGATAAAGAAATTGACAAATTGTAACTTTGAAAGAGAAGAGAAATACCCCACATGTTTAGCCAATGTTGTGCCAGTTAATAAAAAAATGGACAAATCCGTGTATATGTCAATTTCAGGGATTTAAACAAAGCATATCTAAAGGATGAGTTTCCATTACCGATACCAAAATTAGTTGTGGACATCGCATCGACACATGAAATTTTCCCTTTCATGGATGGATTTTTAGGATATAACCAAATTAAAATGACTAGAAGATGCAACACTTACAGCATTCAAAACACCAATCGAGATTTTCTACTACACAGTAATGTCATTCGGTTTGAAGAACGCTAGAGCAACATAACAATAAGCTATGACGAAGATCTTTAATGACCTCATTCACAACTAAGTGGAGTGCTACGTGGATGATTTATTCATTAGAAGTAAAAATAAATAAATCATTTGGATGATTTGAGGATCATGTTTGAATAATTTTGACAAAATAATCTAAAGGTGAATCCCTTAAAGTGTGCCTTCGTTGTCACCTCCGAGAAATTTCTAGGATTTGTTGTTCATCATAGGGGAATCGAGATTGAGTCGGATAAGATTAAAACTATCTTGGAATTTCCTCCTCCCAAAACCTTGAAACAACTACGCTCCTTTAAAAAAATTGGCATATCTAAGGCTCTTTATTTCTAATCTCTCAGGTAGGTGTCAGCCCTTCTAGGCATTAATGAAAAACAAAACCAAATTCATTTAGGAATAGAAATGTTAATCGGCCTTTGAGGATGTTAAGCTATATTTAATGACACCTCATGTTTTGGCAGCCCCTACCCCAGGAAAATCAATGATACTTTATACCGCGGCCTTAGACGACTCTCTATGAGCTATGCTGGCTCAGTTTAATGATGAGGGTAAGGAAAATGGGCTCCACTACTTGAGTTATCATTTAATGCTGATAGAGGTGAGGTATCCGCCTATTGAGAAGCATTGTTTAGCTTTAATTTTTGCTGCTCAAAAGCTTACACATTTCTTGCTTTCTCATAAGATTACCCTTATTTCAAAAGTTAATCCATTGCAATATTTGATGACCCAACCAACACTTTTTAGATGTTTAGCAAGGTGGTCGATGATTTTATTACAATTTGATATAACTTTTGTTCCCCTACATGCTATCAAGGGACAAATTTTAGCAATTTTTCTCACCCCACACCCACTTCCAGCTAGGTCCCATCTTAATGATGAATTATCAGATGAACAGGTACTACAAATTGAATTTTCCAGTGCACAATGCTAGGAGATGTACTTTGATGGAGCTTCATCTGCCAGAAAAGACAAAGGATCGGGAGCTGTTATACCAGGTAAAGCAGCAATCGGGTTGATTTTCATCATGCCAGACAAGGGTATGTTTAGATTCTCCTATCACCTCATAGATTCATGCACCAACAACGAAGCAGAATATGAAGCGTCAATCACTAGATTTGAACTGTCAATCTCAATGGATATAACAGATATTACCGTCTATGGAAACTCACAACTTTTTATCCAACAAGTTACCAAACAATATAATATTTTACAACCAAGACTAGTGGAATATCATCCCTACACAATGAAGCTATTGGAACAAATTCTCAATGTGACTCTCTAACAGATTCCTTGGGGAGATAATGCCCATGCCGATGCTGTAGCAAAACTTGTAAAGGAATTGGCGTGTCCCCCAGAGGATTCCATTGATATTATAGTACAAGTAAGACAATTTTTGTCATGAATTGACCTCGACAATCTACAAAAGATCAAAAAAGATCAATGATTGCAGTTACTGACATCAACATAGATTGGCGTAAGCCATTAATATAATATTTGCAGACTGGAAAGCTACCAGAGGATAAGTCTGAGGCATATCACATCACAAGAACAGCTATGTCATATGCTCTAGTGGGTGATATCCTCTACAGAGGATCATTCGATCAGATGTGACTACGATATCTAAGCAGAGCACAATCACAAAATATTGTCAAGGAAGTACATGTCAGATTCTATGGTGCTCACAAGTCAGGACCAAAGATGAAAATGAAGATCAGGATACTCAAATATTATTGTCCAACAATGATGTCTGATTGCATGGATATAACTAGAAAGTGTTACCAGTGCCAAATGCGTGGGGTGGTCTTACACTAACCTCTGAATGTGCTACATCCAACTATTTTCTTGTGGCCATTCAAATGTTAGGGCATAGACATAATAGGACCAATATACCCTCAATCCTCTAAAGGACATAGTTTTATTCTTGCCTCTACAGATTACTTCTCTAAGTGGGCAAAAGTAGTGACGTTATGAGTGGTTACAACATAACACGTCCTTCAATTTTTAAAAAGCCAAATTGCCTACCAGTTTGGTGTCACACAGAGTAATTTCTGACAATGAGAAAGCCTTCAAAAGTACCAAAATCAATAACTTTGTCAAGCGGCATGGATAGACTGGAGAAACTCTAAGATTTACTATCCCAGAGCAAATGGCCTGGTCGAGGCCTTAAATAAAACACCAGTACAAATTTTGAAGAAGACACTGGATGAAAACAAAAGAGATTGGCATAACAGTTGTTAGAAGATTTTTGGGAATGTCGGACAACGTTCAGAACTCCCACTCAATGTGCACCCTACGAGCTCGTGTACGGGTCTAAAGTCGTACTGCCACTAGAAGTTCTGACACCATCTCTTAGAGTCATCATCGCCAACCAAATCACAACAACAAAATTGTGAAACTCGGACTTGAAGAATTAGAAAGTCTCAAGGGAAAGAGACTAGAAGCGCAACAATATTTGGAACTTTACTAAGAGAGAATGGTACAAGCTCATGATAAATTGTTTCCCCAATGACGTTTAAAGTGGGTGACCTCATTCTTGTTCTCAACATATCTACTCTTGTACGTCGCAAGATAGGTGGAAAGTTTGAACTAACTTGGGAAGGACCATTTGTTGTAGAAAGGGTCTATTCAATCAGAGCCTATTAGCTGGTGGATTTCTAAGGATCCCTAAAGTTCTATACTTAGACCACGTATTTTCTAAGGATTTCTAAGGATCCCTAAAGTTCTATATTTTACAAGGGTTGCCAAATGTGCAACGTCAAAATTCCTATTCATTCATCAACAAGAGGGGCATTCGTGGAGTGTCCGACATACAATGTTCTATACTTAGACCACTAAAGTTTGTTTGAAAAATTTGTAGCTCCCGACACAGGACGTCAGGAGAGAGTTTACCTAGATACCAACTCTTACATTCCATTACCTTTAGAGCCAACTCAGACGTGGTATCCTACAGATAAGGAGATGAGGGATCCGCCTCAACGATCTCAAAGGATCCCCACAGCATCATTGGAAAGAATAAAAAAAATAAGAGGAGAGAATTCTAATTTTACAATGAAATCTGAGGAAATATCGTCAATATTTTGGAAGGCCTGGAGCTGTCCACTGGATTATTTTCTGAAAGTGATGAAAGGAGAACTATAAACTGAATATCTTATCTAAGATACAGAGGTCGAGCTGGCCTGCTGATGGAAAGAACTTATACTGAGCCACAAAAGTGGATGAGAGGAAAAGGCAGGACAACCATTCAATGCAGTTGCTATTATAATTTCACTAGGAATAGACAAGGGAATCCTCATGTCTTCTTAAGAAATGATGAGGTGGACCCCATCTCCTCTAAGATAAAGCGTATGATTAAGAGAATGGTTAGATGGAGCATACATCCAGGTGATTGCATTCCAAATAGTTGTATCATCAATATCTATGATGAAGGAGATTGCATTCCCCCGCACATAGACCATCATGATTTTGTGAGGCCTTTCTGCACTGTGTCCTTCATGAGCAAGAGCAATATTCTATTTGGAAAAGAAATTGATGTTATCAGCCCAGGGAGTTCAGGGGATCTGTTGAGATTCCATTGCCAATAAGTTCATTGATGATTCTCAAAGAAAATGGAGCAGACCTTGCCAAACACTGATTCTCAGGGGTACAACATCACAGATTTTATGTGTCTGTCAGAAGGATGGATAACAAAAAACTTTTGTATAGATTCTGACCAGATCTAGTGTTATACCTCTAAGTACACGTAAAGGGATTTTTTGTCTTGGAGCGTGACTTAGTAGGTCAGCTTGATCAGGGTCTCGTCCCACAGATGACAGATAGTCAGTTATTTTTGTCACCTTTTGTATAATGTCAAAGCAGCATATATGATATATATTTAGCATGAAATGTTTTGGATGTACTTTTGATGTTTTCAACATGTATTCAGTCTGTAACACCTGTTTTGAGCAGATCAATGAAATTTATTTCAGAATGCAGTCTATTTCTTGAATTTCTCTTTATGCGATGAATCTAGAGCCGCCGAACCATACATTGGTTCTTAACTACAATGAACAAAGAAAAAAATAATAAAAATTTAATGATAATGAAATTTGAATAAAATATTCTTTTTGAAAAATAAATAAACTAATGAAAATTAATTTTTTTCAATATATATATA
>JXCR01052657.1:22965-145696 GCA_002079205.1 Phalaenopsis hybrid cultivar
TATATATATATATATATATATCTACTTTGATAATTAAATGAGATATAGAAAATAAGAAAATAAAAATAAATTTTATTGAGTTTATTTCTCTTGAATTCGAGGTCTCTTACTCTTTGTGTGCAACATGATTATTCTTGTTTGCACCAACTTCTTCACATCCCCCAAAGTTTCATACTCTATACAAATTCTCTCAAATTTTCCTCACTAATGTCAATCTTCAGCCGACACATATCTTTGAGATTAACACCATAGGTTCTCTACAAGATTTTCATGTTACTCTTTGGGTTAGTATCTAAATTCCAATTCCTATCGTTAAATTCAGGATAGGCCTCTTTAAGCTTGATTCCTATCTTTACATTCGAGGTAGGCCTCTTCAGGCCTATTCCCATCTCTGCATTCGGGGTAGGACTCTTCAAGACATATTGCCATCTTTACATTCGGAGAAGGACTCTTCATGCCCTATTCCCATGTCTGCATTCAGGGTAGGCCACTTCACGCCCTATTCCCATGTCTGCATTTAGATTACGCCTCTTCAAGCCTTATTCCCATCTCTACATTCGAGGTAGGCTTCTTCACGCCCTATTTCCATCTTTGCATTCGGGGTATGCCTCTTCAAGCCCTATTCCCATCTTTACATTCGGGATAAGCCTCTTTAATCCCTATTCCCATTTTTAAATTTGGGATAGGATTCTTCATTCTCTATTCCCATCTTTACATTCGGGGTAGGCCTCTTCATGCCTTATTCCCATACTTGAATTCAAGGTAGGCCTCTTCAAGCCTGATCCCGATGATATAGCTGTGCAAAATATATAAAGTTGACTCTCCTTTACAACGGTGCCAAAAACTTGATGCGTTATTTTATGAATAAGAAATTTAATCAATTTAAGTAGGGATTCTATGCAAGTATATGTATCATTAATAAGTAATACATGATTTTTTTTAAACCCCAAATATTGATCCCACGAGAAAGGTTTAAATTTGAAATCATAAATTAATTAGGAAATTCACAGCAATAAAATAAAATTACCGTCACTGATTTTTGATACTTGATGTACTATCATAACAAAATTATTAAATACTAGCAAAATTGAAATGCAAAGTTTAAAAAGTAACTACCAAACTATGTTTCTTTGATGAAGTTATCTAATATGAAAAAGTATCTTTCCCACTACAATGAGTTTTTGGTAAAATTAGATCAGATAAATAGTTTAAATCTATATTATAAAAATAGGAGCAATTTTAATTCTCTACCCTGATTTAATGTTATAGAGAATCATTGGCTAATCTCAGGTTTAGTCTCTAAATCTGTGGTTAGGCTAGAAGGATACTGGCTCTCACTCCAGGGCTCCCACTTCCCTTCCTTAGAAGGCTAACGCTCTCTTTAGCTCATAAACACTAAGACCAAATTTAGAATTTTAATCTATTACCCTAAAATCTCTAATTCTATGCCCAATAATGTATATTTTCTTATTTATTTGCACTTAATTCCATGAACAAAATACTCCTCCATGGAATTAAATGTGATTCTCACTTTGTTATAGAACTCATACTCCATTTTCTAGATCATATGTTTCACAACATATTTTAACATTTCAATTTCCCAGATCAAAAAGTAAATTAAGAATGGAGTTGAAAAACCATCATAATTTATTTTATATTGTAAAATTAGCACATCCAAATTATCTCTTTATTTCACCATATCTCAGAGTAAGGAGAAAGATGAAGAAAACTACTCAGATTTCATAAGAAGAATATAACACTAGAATGCTGACACAAAATCATACACACAATTAAAGTTATAAGACTTCTAAAGGAAAGTAAATCAAACACAATCACATTAAAAACCTAATTAATTTGAAATAGTAGAGAGTCCAGCTTCTTCAATTACTCTGCTTCATCTTCAGTACTTTCTCCTCCTTTAATATCTCCCATAGACTGGTAATGGATGTATAGATTCTAGAAGGGTAGGTAAGGGAATTGGTTAGTCAAATTTTCAGGGATCCATCCATTTTTTTTAACATCTACACCAAACCTGCTTCAATTGTTCCACTATGATCAAAGTTCTCCTTCATCCACCAATCTAAGTGATCGAAAAGGTATTTAAGATTTCATATTGCCTATACACAGAAATTCTTTTTCAATTTTTTTCATTTTCTTCTCCAATGCTATTGAACTTCCAATTTTATAGGGCATTAATGGTTTTGAAGCATGTGATGAATGATCCAAGATTATATTCAATGCTTCATTTCCATTCCCAATATAGTTTTCATCAATAGGAATCATCGGCTCCTAGGGTAATAATACTTTCTCCCAACTTTCATATGGCACTTTAGATTGACTGCAAAGTAAGAAAATTTTAGAAGTATGTCCAAGTCCATATATAGGCCCAATCATAATAATACTCATATTAGATTTGAAAATAATTGATCGCACATCAATGGGCTTTTCCATTTGAATGCAATAGTTTAAAATTGCATTTTCTTTTGTAACGCTACTAATCTTCATGGTAGGGAGTAATTTTGTAGAGATGAAGAAATGACATTGTTTAGATGTTGGATTAAGTAGTGAAGCGGAGAAACTAACTTATCCCCCATCTCTGATTTCCCAATTATCATTTTCATCCCACAGAAATTTTTATACATCTTGCATCATATCTCCCGTTGGGATAAAATTCTTATAATGATAGATTAGCATGCTTTCTATCATATACAAATTTTTAATGTGAGGTGGAGAAAATGGTATAACCTTACCTCGAATGAAGATGACTCCTCGGGTAATTCCATGTAAGTTAGCAGAGAATTCCTTTACCACTACTACAACAACTGCAGCGATAGTGTAGCATAGAACTTCCCAACGTCTCTGTACTATGATTTTCTCAATCCATGAACTTGGATTACTCAATCCATGATTGAAAAAACCTCTCCTTGATAAGTTTCTTCTTCATGATGACTATGTCGTGTAATCACTGTGCGTCAAAACAGATAAATTTTCTTCTATTTAAAACTCCATACCTTGAAGTATTTCTAGAATTGGAAGCCATGAATTTTGAAATTTGGAAGTTTCTGGTCATCCAAGGTAGTTTGTCAGGCCTTTAAAAACACCTCTAGGTGGTTATTTCGGAGTGC
The DNA here is from genome assembly GCA_002079205.1 of Phalaenopsis hybrid cultivar. Classification (NCBI taxonomy): domain Eukaryota; kingdom Viridiplantae; phylum Streptophyta; class Magnoliopsida; order Asparagales; family Orchidaceae; genus Phalaenopsis; species Phalaenopsis hybrid cultivar. The sequence continues at coordinate 26,091 of JXCR01052657.1, forward strand.
ACTCCTTCCAAAATCTGCTAAATTCATCCAAAACCACAGGAACAGCTCTGGATGTTGTTGGTACTCCTGATGGCACTATCGGTGCCATGGCTTATGTAGAAGCGCACCGTCAGCGCCAGAGGCCAATGTTGCATTTCTTCTATTTTTGGTTCAATTCAATTCTAAATTTTCTTCCAATGCAAATATTTGTCTTAATTTATGATATATAAAATTATGTAGGAATAAAAAATATTATTATTTTCTAATATATAAAACACTTATTAAAAAAATAATATATATATATATATATATATATGTATATATATATATATATATGTATATATATATATATATATATGTATGTATGTATATATATATATATATATGTATATATANCTTACATGATCCTAACCATATAGATTTCAATTTTCTTGGAAATAATCTCAATATAGTATTATATAATAAAATTTCTTGTCCAGGTTCAAATTTCTTTTTTATAATCTTCCGATCATGCCATAATTTCATTTTCTCTTTATATATTTTTGCATTATCATATGCTTCATTTCTAATCTCCTCAAGTTCATTGAGTTACCGGTAAGTGGCATCTTTTGCATCTTTAGGATCTTTAATTATAAGGGGAAATTCCAATAGGAGTCTTATAAGCAGTTTTGTATACTCATAATAAAGTATCTAATCTAGCAGACCAATCCAATTTATAGGGCTTTAGAACTTTTTTTAAAATTCATTTTATTTCACGAGTTGATATCTCTGCTAGACTGCTCATTTTGGGATGATAAGCAATAGAAAATCAATGGAAAATATCATATTTTCTAATCAATTTCTTGATTCCATTATTCCTAAAATGGGATCCTCCATCCGTAATAATTACGCTCAGCATTCCATATCTTGTAAAAATATATTTATTTAAAAATTTTGAAACACTCCAAGCATCACATTTAGGTACATCAATAGCTTCAATCCATTTGGACATATAATCAGCAGCAAGTAATATATATATATAAATTTCCAAATGAAGATATAAATGGTCCCATAAAATATAATCCCGACACATAAAAAATTTTAACTTCTAATGTGTATTTTAGATGGATTTCATTTCTTCTAGAAATTTTTCCTACTCGCTAACATCGATCGCATGTTCTAATATATTCATTAACATCTTTAAAAAGAGTAGGCCAATAAAATCCACCTCGCAAAATTTTATGTGCAGCTCAATTTGTTCCAAAATGTCCTCCAAATTCAGAATCAGGACATCTTTCAATTATTCTTTGAGTTTCTTCGTAAGGCACACACCTTCTAATAATTAGATCTTTACACTATTTATATAAATATGGGTAATCCCAAAAATAGAATTTTGAATCATAAATAATTTTTTTAAATTATTAATTCTTAACATCTGGTGGTAGAATGTCACTCACAATATAATTTACTCTATCCGCATACCACGGTATATTCACTACATCAATATTATATAATTGTTCATCAGGGAAAGTTTCCAAAATTTTATTTGCAAAATTAGTTTATATTTCTTGTTCTAGTCTGGATAAATGATCAGTTGTTTGATTATCATTTCCTTTCCTATCAACTACCATAAAATCAAAATCTTGCAGTAGAAGTATCCATTTAATTAATCTTGGTTTAGCATACTTCTTTTGCATCAAATATTTGATAGCAGAATGATTTGTATGCGCTATACATTTGGCTCCAATTAATTAAGGTCTAAACTTATCAAAGGCATTGGCTTTAGCTAATAACTCTCTTTCAGTAGTAGTGTAATTAATTTGAGCATCATTTAGAGTTTTACAGCATAATATATTACTTTAAAATTTTGTTGTGCCTTTATCCTAAAACAGCTCCAATAGCATAATCACTAGCATCACATATTATTTCAAATGGTTTCTCACAATTAGGTGGAACTATTATAGGTGCAGTGATTAATTTCCTTTTAACAGTTCAAATGCTTTTATGCATTCCTCATTAAAATCAAATTTCGTATCTTTTTCTAAAAGTTGACATAATGGCTTAGTTATTTTTGAAAAATCTTTATATAACTCCTGTAGAAACCAACATGACCTAGAAAACTTCTTACCCCTCTAACTGTAGTAGGAAGGGGTAATTTCTCAATAACTTGAATTTTTGTAAGATCTACTTCCATCCTATTTTCAAAAATTTTATGCCAAGGACAATTCCTTTTGCAACTATAAATTGACATTTTTTTTCAATTTAGTACTAGGTTGATTCTTTCACATAATTTCATCACTTTTCTAAATTATTTAGACATAATTCAAATGAAATCCCAAATATAGAAAAATCATCCATAAATACTTCTATTCCATGTTCAATTCAATTACTAAAAAAATGACATCATACATCTTTGAAATGTCGCAGATGCATTACATAGTCCAAAAGGCATTCTACAAAAAGCAAATGTTCCATAAGGGCTTGTAAATATTGTTTTCACATGATCCTTAGGAGCAATTGGAATTTTGTGATACCCGGTATATCCATCTAGAAAGTAGTAATATTTGTTTCCATCCAATATATCCAACATTTTGTTTGAAAAGGGTAAAGGAAAGTGATCTTTCCTGGTGGTCATGTTTAATTTTCTATAGTCTATACAAATTTGCTAACCAGTAACTTGTCTTTTTGGAATTAATTTATTTTGCTCATTTACTTCAACTATCGCTCCTTTCTTTCTAACGTAGTGAATTGGACTTACCCAAGCACTGTTTAAAATAGGATATATAATTTTGGCATCTAACAATTTTAAGATTTATTTTTTAACAACTTCTATCATTATTTGATTTAATCTTCTCTAAAGATCAACTATAGGTTCATATTGTTCATCTAATAGAATTTTGTGCATACAAATTGAAGGACTAATTCCTTTAATATCTACTAAAGTCCATCCAAAAGACTTCTTATATCTTTTAAACATTTCTATTAATGTTTATTCTTGAATTTCAATTAAATCAGAAGATACAATAACAGGTAATGTAGATGAATCTCCAAAAAACACATATTTTAAATGGGTAGGTAATACTTTCAATTCAAGTTCAGGTGATTTAATTCAAGAAGGAATAAAACTTTTATTATTATTTTCCAACAGGACTAATGTTTCAAATTTGTCCTGAACATAATCCAAATTCTCTTCTTTTATATTATTCTCATTCTCACAACACTCTTTTTGCCTTAATTTTTCTTCAAAAACTTCCTTAAATTGCTCATTACTCTGATAATCAGTAACTTCCATCCTAAAACATTCATTATCTATTTCTATTGCAGGATATTTCATAGCTTTTGCAATATTAAATTTTACTTCTTGATCATTGACTCTTATTATTGATTCTCCTTTTTGCACATCTATCACAGCTAACCTTGTTGCAAGAAGTGGTCTCCCAAAAATAATAGGAATCTCTTTATCTTCTTCCATATTTAATACGATAAAGTCTATAGGAAAAATAAATTTATCCACGTTCACTAATACATCTTCTATAACTCCTTTAGGATAAGTTATTGATTGATCAGCTACCTGAAGACATACAGTAGTAGAGGAAATCTCTCCTAAATCAAAATATTTAAAAATTGATAGAGGCATAAGATTGATACTCACTCCTAAATCACATAAGGTCTTTCCAAAAAACTTTTCATCAATAGCACAAGGTATAGTAAAACTACCAGGATCTTTTAACTTCTTAGGAAATATTTTCTGAATAATAGTGCTACACTCTTCACTGAGTGCAATTGTCTCATGATCTGAAAACTTCCTTCTCTTATTTAGTATATCCTTCATAAATTTCACATAACTTGGCATTTGTTCCAAAGCCTCAATGAAAGGAATATTTATCTTTAACTTTTTAAGGATTTCTAAAAATTTTGTAAATTTTTTATCTTTTTTCTTCTGCTACAATCATTGAGGAAACGAAGGTAGTAGTTTTTCTAAAGGAACTTGTATTGGTTCATTTTCATTGTGGTCGCTTTCAATCTCTTTCTTCTCCTCCTCAACTTCAATTTCTCTTTGGATTCTTGTTTCTACTTCTTTTCCACTTTGTAATTGAATAGCTTTAATTTTCTTCTTATTTGGATCTTTTGGATTAACTTCCACAATACTCGAAAGAATTCTTGGAGGTCTGTTACTAAGTGTAGTAGCAATATGTCCTAATTGATTTTCAATATTTCTATTAGTAGCCCCTTGATTTTGTATATGATTTCCCATTTTCAACATTACTTCTTCCATTATCAACTTCTTTTCCTGAACTTCTGGGTTAGGGTTAGAGTTAAATGCAGGAGGATAATAAGGTCAAAAGTTAGAATTTCCTTGGTTGATTGAATTTCCTGAGGGATTCATCAAATTGTTATAATTATTCCAACTAAAATTAGGATGATTTTTTCATTCAGGGTTATAATAATTAGAATAGGGATTATTATTTCAATTATTTATAGCATTCAAAGTTTCATAGGATGATTGAGTATCATATATTTGTCCTAGTGAATTTTCCTCTAATTTTGGTGGTATTTGAGAATAGTTCACTTCAATTTGATCAATCTTTTTTGATATAACTGCAATTTGAGATGCTAAAATAGACATTACATCAAAATCATGAATACTAGCTACTCTCTTAGGATTTTCTCTTTCAGAGGGCCATTGAAAATTGTTAGTAGTCATTTCCTCTATTAAAGAATATGCTTCATCGAAAGGTTTTAACATTAGTGATCCACCTACAGCAGCATCTATAATAGATCTAAGTGATCCTACTAATTCATTATAAAAAGTTTGAATTATTAACCAATATGATAAAGCATGGGTTGAACATTTCTTAAGGAGACCTTTAAATCTTTCACGGGCTTCATATATGGATTCCCCTTCAAACTGCGAAAAAGATGTAATATCATTTCTAAGCTTAGCAATTTTTTAGGGTGGAAACTAATTAGCCAAAAAATTTTGTGATAGTTCTCTCCAAGTTCTGATAGATCTAGGTGCTAATGAACTTAACCAAGCTTTAACTTTATCCCTTATTGAAAAAGGAAAAGGTCTAAGCCTATCAACATCATTAGACACTCCATCATACTTAAAAGTAGCACATATTTCAAGAAAACTAGCAAGATATAAGTTAGGATCTTCAGTAGGTGTTTCTCCAAACTGATTATTTTATACTATTTGGATAATAACAGGTTTAAGCTCAAATGAATTAGTAGTAACTTCAGAATTTTGGATAGTCATGTGAAGTTCATCTATTGTAGGATTAGCATAATCTTTTAAAGATCTTTGTCAATTTTTATTTATTTAATTATCTAAGTTATTCGCCATTTCGTTCAAATTTTTAATTTCTTTTTATTGTTTTCAAAATTTTCTAATAGTACGGTCTAATTCTAAATCGTAAGGCACTAAACCTTCAGATCCAATTTTTTGCATAAACAAATATAATAAGAAAATAAATTTTTCGTAAAAATTCTCTTAAGTATATATTTCATTTTTTTCTTTTTATTATTTTTTATTTATATTTTACATTTTATAATTATCGCTAAATTTCATAATTCACCAAATCTATTAAATTTATCATTGCCTTCCTCGGCAATGTTGCCAAAAACTTGATCCTGATGATATAGTTGTGTAAAATATATAAAGTTGACTCCACTTTACAACGGTGCCAAAAACATGATGCGTTATTTTATGAATAAAAAATTTAAGCAATTTATGTAGGGATTCTATGCAAGTATACGTATCCTTATCAAGTAATACAAGACTTTCTTTTTAAGCCCCAAATATCGATCCCACGAGGAAGGTTTAAATTTGAAATGATAAATTAACTAGGAAATTCACAGCAATAAAATAAAATTACTGTCATTAATGTCAAATATTTTATGAACTATCAGAACTAAATTATTTACTACTAGCAAAAATGAAATGCAAAGTCTAAACAGTAACTACCAGATTATGTTTATGTGAGTTATCTAATATGAAAAAGCATCTTTCCAACTATAATGAGTTTTTTGTAAAATGAGATTAGATAAATAGTTTAAATCTGTATTGTACCAAATAGGAGCAATTTTAATTCTCTTCCCTGATTCAGTGTTATAGAGAATCATTGGCTAATCTCAAGTTTAGTCCCTAAATCCGTGGTTAGGCTGGGAGGATACTAGCTCTCACTCCAGAGCTCCCACTTCCCTTTCTCTGAAGCCTAACACTCGCTTTAGTTCTTAAACACTAAGACCAAATTGGGGATTTTAGTATGTCACCCTAAAATCTCCAATTCTACGCCCAACAATGTATATTTCCCTATTTATTTGCACTTAATTCCATGAACGAAATAATCCTCCATGGAATTAAATGTGATTTTCACTGTGTTATAGAACTCATACTCCATTTCCTGGATCATATGTTTCACAGCATATTTTAACATTTCAATTTTCCAGACCAAAAAGTAAATTAAGAACAGTGTTGAAAAACCATCATAATTTATTTTATATTTTAAAATTGGCAATCCAAATTATCTCTTCATTTCACCATATTTTCAGAGTTGGGAGAAAGAGAAAGGAAACTACTTTATCTTCATGAGAAATATACAACAAAACACAAATGTCATATATAAAAAAAAGCTCATACAACAATAATAAACAAACAACACTTATCTAGAACTCTTTCTTAAAGCAAATCTTTTGTAGCTTCTCTTGGACTCTTTCTCTCTTTACAATACTCTTGATTCTCTCGTAGAAGATGTAAGGAAGAAGAAATCTCTCACTTCTCTCCCTCTCTAACAACTCTTAGAAAAGATTCACACTTAAACTCACCACAAAACTCAAAACTCTAAATAAATAAATGACTAATTGACTCAAAGTTGTTAGGGGGCAGAAGAGAGATTTTTTTATCCAATTTTGCTCTAAATAAAGCTTAATGTTGGTTTTCCAATAGTTGCATCAAAAAACTCTACAAAAAGCATCCAAGTTTGTCAAATCTTCTAGAAATTGGTCTTGCACCGATATTGGTGTCGTCGACACCCATTCTGACACCATCAGTGCCAGTGGCCTATGAACTAATTCATCGCTCTTTGTTAAATGGCACTGTTGGCACTGCTCCTAGCACCGTAAGCACTGAGGAAATTCTGGCCTTTGTTCTATAGGTCTGCACCTTCGTCGTCCAGCTTGGAGCCGTCGGCGCTGAGTATTTCTTCAAAAATGTCATTTTAACTCCAATTTCCATCCTTTTTGCTTCAAGTCTTAAAAATTGACAAGCTGTAATAAAACATGAAAAGTACCTTCCTTTAAAGTGCAATATCACCAAAAATGAGTATAAAATATGGTTCTAAAAATGCATATATTTTTGGTCCATCAAAGCCCTATTCCCATCTTTACATTCGGGGTAGGCCTCTTCAAGCCCTATTCCCATCTCAGCATTCGGGGTAGGCCTCTTTAAGCCCTATTCCCATCTTTACATTTGGGATAGGCCTCCTCACACCCTATTCCCATCTTTACATTCCGGATAGTCTTCTTCAAGCCCTATTCCCATATTTATATTCAGGGTGGCCTCTTCAAGCCTTATTCCCATCCTTACATTTGTAGGCCTCTTCAAGCCCTATTTCCATCTCTACACTTATGTTTCCTCTTGAGTTGGGTGTGAGTCCTTACACTTTTCACTTAATCTGGTCTCCTTGTGTATAATCATATCTTCTTGAGATCTTAAATTGAAATTGAAATTTTAAGTACATTTTGAAATATTCAATTCAAATCAAATCTTCACTGGGACAGTCGGTTTGCCCGATGATTATTCCCATGGTCTCCTTTCTTTTCCCCAGCGGTAGTATCTATTACTCCTTAGTGGAGAGAATGGTCACTCAATACTACACTCTATTTTAGGTCTATTTGGCTTAGAAGTTTGTATTGGTTTTGTTGATCTCATCGGCCAACGTCAATACGTGTGGTGTGCTTGTTGATCCACAAAAATACTATACTATTTTAAATACCCTTTTTTATGCCTATTTTTTGGTGATATTTCACTTTAAATAAATTTATTTTTGTGTTTTTTGTTGCAGGTATATCATTTTTAGGCATTTGGAGCAAAAATGGCAAAAAGAGCAAAATTTGGAGCAAAAACAAATAATTATGGGGTTTGACACATGATTCGCCAAAATCCAGAGAGCTAGCGCATGATGCGCCAAGCATGATATTTTCAAATTAAGGCAGTTTGAGAAAAATTTTGCATAAATTTTCAAAGGGGCACTTGTTCTAAGCACCCCAGGGAGTGATTCAATGCATGTAGACACTTTGGAAGGTTCCAATTTGAAGAGATTTGACTATTGGATCAAGGAGGCACATCTTTTGAAATTAAAAGTTTTGACATTTCAATTTTGGAGGAGATTGAGACTCTTTCCAAAGAGGAGAGGCAGCCAACAAAAGGGAACTTCTGAAGGGACTTGGAAAGGTGGGGACGAAAAAGTTAGAGAGAGAGGATAGGCGTGACTTAGAGAGAGAAAAATGAGGAAATTTTCTTCTAGGGTTGTAACAGGAGATAGAAGGTGAGAGATTTCTTCTTCATTAAATTTCTAAGAGAGAATTGGGAGAGACTGTAAAGAGGGAAAGGCTTGGAGAGAACTTCTAAGGATTTGCTTGGGAAGAATTTTTTAATTATGTTGTACTTTTCATTTCTTTTGTTTGTAAACTTGTTTTTATATATGAAATCCATGTTTTATTGTATCCTTATTATGAATTCTAAGTAGTATTTATTATTGTTCTACTTACTTTGATTAAATGATTTTGTGAAGAATTAATTTTGTTTTCTATAGTTTTAAATGTCAATAATTTGCAATGATTTGAACTCCGATCTTCATTTACTTTTCGGTCTGGCCAGTTGAATTGTTAAAATATGTGGAGAATTATATGTTCTGAAAAGGGGATATGATTTCTACAACAAAGGAAGAATCACATTTGATTTCATGGGAGAGTATTTCATCCACGGGATTGGGTGCAAATAAATATGGAAATATACTTTGTTGGACGTAGAATTAGAAAATTTTAATGTGATAGATTAGAATCCCCAATTTGGTTCTGTTGATTGGAAACTAATGCAAGCATGTTAGCCCTCAAGGGAGGGAGTAGTGGGAGCTCTGGAGTGACAACCGGTATCCTCCCAGCTAACCACGGAATTAGGGACCAAACTCTAGATTAGTCAATGTTCTTTATAGTGCTCAAAAGAGAGTAGAGAATATGATTGCTCCTATCTGGCGCAAAAGAAATTTTAAATATATTTTTCAAATGATTTCAATTTCTTCACAAGGCATTTTTTTTTGTAAAGGGAAAGGATATTTTCTCATACTTGAACTTTTCATCCACAAAAACCTTTATTTTATTTCAGCAATTTACTTTTGAAAGTTTAGTATCAAGTTTAATTTACTTGTTATAGTCGTACATCTACATATTTAGAAGCATTTCACTTAAGTACTTTAATTTCAAACTTCACACTTTACTTTATTTTTATTTTTATTTTTATTTTTATTTTATAATTGAATATAATTAGCTAGCTTACATATATTTCCAGCTTTCCTGTGGGATCGATATCTATGACTCCATTAAAGTCCTATATTACTTGAACAATATGTATACTTGCGTTATATGTAAATAGGAATTGGGATTTTAAAATATGTTTTTAAAGATAAATTGTTTTCATTAAACTTACATTATATTTGGGTTACATTGCATCATTATTATTAAGTTACACAAATTCCCATGCTGATCACATTTTTGGCGTCGTTTTCGAGGAAGTAACGGAAAATATTAATTAATTTTATTTTAAAAAATATAAAAATTATATATATAAAAAGTGTTTTTATTTTAGTTTGAACATTTTCTTTGTTAAGTGTATTGCTTTTTTTTAGTTACGTGTTTTTATTTTTTTATGCATAGTATAAGATTTGTAAACCTAGTACCTTATAATTCAAAATTAGAAAGAACTGTTAGAAAAATTCAAAAACAACAAAAAGGGAAAAATCATTCTAGCAAAATGGTTTGTAACTCATGTAATGCTGGAAATGAAATTGAACATCATCAGAGACGTTTAAGGGATTATGCTAATCCTACAACACATGAAATTCATTTAAGTATACAAAACCCTGTTGTAGCTGCCAATTCATTTGAGGTTAAACCTGTTATTATCCAAATGGTACGAAATAATCAGTTTGGAGGAACACCAAATAAAGATCTAAATTTACACCTTGCTAGTTTTCTAGAACTCTGTGCTACATTTCTATATAATGGAGTGTTGAATGATGTTGTTAGACTTAGAATATTTTTGTTTTCACTGAAGGATAAAGCTAAGATGTGGTTAAACTCGTTAGCACCTGGATCTATCACAACTTGGGGAGATTTATCACAAAAAAATTAATCCAAATATTTCCCAATTTCAAAAACTGCTAAGCTTAGAAATGATATTACATCTTTTTGTTAGTTTGAAGGAGAATCAATTTATCAAGCCTGGGAAAGATTTAAAGATCTACTTAGGAAGTGTCCACACCATGCGTTGCCAGATTGGTTAATAATTTAAACTTTTTATAATGGATTGGTTAGATCTCTTAGATCCATAATTGACGCTGCTGCCGGTGGATCATTAATGCTAAAATCCTTTGAAGAAGCATATTCATCAATTGAAGAGAGGGCTATTAATAACTTTCAATGGCCCTCAGAAAGGGTAAATCCAAAAAGAGTAGCCAATATTCATGGTTCTGATGCAATATCTATACTAGCTACTCAAATTGCTGTTATATCAAAGAAGATAGATCAATATGGAATGCATTATTCTCAAACAGTGCCTGTGCTTGAGGAGAACTCATTGGGACAAATAATAGAATCTCAATCTTCTTATGAGATTTTAAATGAAATAAACAATCATTATAATAATCCTTATGCCAATTAATATAATCCTAGATGGAAGAATCATCCAAACTTTAGTTAGAGTAATAATAACTCAAATACTTCAAAACCACAATAGGGAAACAATGCTGCGAAACCAGTGGGGAGCTCCAACAATCAAAGAAATCAAATTTATAAACCTTATTACCCCACAAGATTTAATAATTTGCAAAGTGAAGAGAAAAATTTATCAATGGAAGAATTGATATTGTAAATGGGAAGTCAGTTACAGAGTCAAGGAGCTGCAATAAGAAACATGGAAAATCAGTTGGGATGTATTGCTACTGCACTTAGCAATAGACCTCCAGGAACATTTCCTAATAATGTTAAAGTAAATCTTAAAGATCAGAACAAGGAGCAAATTAAAGCTATTCAAATGTGAAGTGGAAAAGAATTAGAAGAAAGAATTCAACAAGAAGTTAAAATTGAAAAAGATAGAGTGGAAGATGAAGATTCTGGTGAAGATTTTCATCATGAGTCAAAAATTCCTATTAAACTAATTAAAATCACTGTAGAAAGATCACCACCTCCATTTCTTCAAATATTGAAGCAGAAGTATAAAGATAATTAATTTTCAAAATTTTTAGAAATTTTGAGGAAATTAACGATAAACATTCCATTTGTTGAAGCTTTGGAACAAATGTTAAGCTATGTGAAGTTTGTGAAGGATATACTTAATAAGAAAAGGAAGTTTGTAGATCATGAGATGATTGCACTCAGTGAAGTGTAGCGCTATAATTCAGAAGAAGCTTCCTGAAAAACTTAAAGATCCTAGAAGTTTTACAATTCCTTGTGCTATTGGCAAACAATTTTATGGAAAAGCTTTATGTGATTTAGGAGCCAGTATTAATCTTATGCCGTTATCAATTTTTAGAAGGTTGGTTTTAGGAGATATTTCACCTACAACTGTAACTCTTCAGTTAGCTGATCGATCGACTACCTATTCTAAAGGGGTTATAGAAGATGCTTTAGTAAAGGTTGATAAATTTATCTTTCCCATGGACTTTATTGTATAGATATGGAGGAAGATAAAGAAATTCCTATTATTTTAGGGAGACCATTCCCAGCCACTCGAAGAGCTTTGATATATGTGCAGAAAGGAGAACTAACTATGAGAGTTAGTGACCAAGAGGTTACCATTAATATTGTAAAATAAATGAGATACCCTACAAAAGAACAAGAGATTGAATGCTTCAGAATGGAAATTAATGAGTATTTAAGCAATGAAAATAAAAAAAAAAAACATACGAAAGTGAATTTGAACAAGAATATATGGAATATCACGATGAGGATAAAATCCAAGATGAGTCTATTGAAGTAAATATGGAAGAACTGGATTATGTTCAGTAGAAATTTGAGATGTTAGATCCTGTAGAAAATGACAACAATTTGATTTCATCTATTGAGAAACCCCCTGAAATAGAATTGAAAACACTTCCTACACATTTGAAGCATATATTTTTAGGAGATTCATCTACACTACCTGTCATAATATACTCAGAACTAAATGATGCTTAAGAAAAATAAATGTTCGAAACTTTAAGAAAATATAAGAAAGCCTTTGGATGGACATTAGCTGATATTAAAGGAATCACTCCTTCAATCTGTATCCATAGGAAGATCAACATAAACCAAGAAATTATCCTCAAAGGAGATTGAATCCTATGAAGAAAGAAGTGGTTAAGAAAGAAATTATAAAATGGTTAGATGAAGGAATAATATATCCTATTTCAGACAGTGCTTGGCTGAGTCCAATTCACTATGTTTCGAAGAAAGGAGGTATAACTGTAGTGACAAATGGGCATAATGAATTCACATCAATAAGCCAAGTCATTGGATGGCGAATCTGCATAGATTATAGAAATATAAACTCTACCACCTGGAAAGATCATTTTTCTTTACCCTTTTTGGACCATATGTTTGGTAGATTAGCTAGGCACAAATATTTTTATTTTCAAGATGAATATAGTGGTTATCACCAAATACCTATTGCTCCTGAGGATCAAGAGAAAACAACATATACTAGTCCTTATAGAACTTTTACTTTTCGGTGAATTCCTTTTGGATTATGTAATGCACCTGCAACATTTCAAAGATGTATGATGTCAACTTTTAGTGATTTGATTGAAAAAGAGTTTGAAGTCTTTTTGGACGATTTTTCTGTATTTGGAACTTCCTTTAAAATATGTCTAAATTAATTAGAGAAAGTCCTGGAACATTGTAAAACACTAATCTTGTTTTAAACTGGGAGAAATGTCAATTTATGGTTGTAGGAGGAATTTTTCTTGAACATAAAATTTCAGAAAATGGCATGGAAGTAGATCTTGCAAGAATTCAGGTTATATCAAACCTACCTCCACCAACTAATGTAAGAGAAGTTAGGAGCTTTTTAGGACATGTTGGATTCTATAGGCGATATATCAAAGATTTTTCAAAAATTCCTAAGCCTTTAAGCCAACTTCTGAAAAAAGTTATAAAGTTTGACTTTAACCAAGATTGCCTTAAAGCCTTCAAAACTTTAAAGAAAAAATTGATCACTGCTCTTATAATTATTTCACCAAACTGGGGAAACATTTTGAACTAATGTGTTATGCTAGTGATTATGCAATTGGAGCAATTTTAGGGCAAAAACATGATAAGATTTTCAAGGTCATATATTATGCTAGTAAGACTCTATACCAACACTGAAAGAGAGTCATTAGCCATTGTGTATTCTTTTTGATAAGTTTAGATCATATTTGATTGGAACTAAATGTATTGTGCATAATGACCATTTTGTTATTAAATATGTAATGCAAAAGAAAGATGTTAAAGTAAGATTAATTAGATGGATACTTCTGATGCAAGAGTTTAATTTTGTTGTAGTTGATAGAAAAGGGACTCATACTCATAGTTGATCATCTTTCGAGGTTAGAATAGGAAGAAATACTTGATTCTGAAATAGAGATTAAAGATACTTTTACTGATGAACAACTTTATGTTGTAAAAGGATGGGAAATACCTTGGTATGCTGATATTGTAAATTATATTGTTAGTGGTATTTTACCATATGGATTGACAAGACAACATGAAAAGAAATTTATTTATAATGCAAAATCTTATTTTTAGGATGATCCTCATTTATATAAAAATGTAAGGATATAATTAAAATACGATGTGTGACTAATAAAAAAATTCAGGAAATTATCCAAAAAAGTCATGATTCTGAATTTGGAGGATATTTTGGGAACGATAAAACAACTCAAAAAATTTTACAATCTGGATTTTATTAGCCTACTTTATTTAGAGATATATATATATATATATATATATATATATATATATANTAGATGTGATGCTCGGAGTGTTTCAAAATTTTTAATTAAGAAATTTTTTACAAGATATGGAATGCCTAGAGTAATCATTGCTGATGAAGGATCTCATTTTAGAAATATAACAATTGCAAGATTGGCAAAAAAATATAATATAATACATATAACTACAACTGCTTATCATCCCCAAACTAGTGGTTTAGCGTAAGTATGTAATCATGAAATTAAGAGAATTTTGGAGAAGTGTATTAATCCTAATAAAATGGATTGGTCTATTAGATTAGATACTACATTGTGGGCATATAGGACAGCTTACAAGACACCTATAGGAATGTCCTCCTATAGATTAATTTTTGGGAAGACTTGTCACTTGCCAGTTAAATTAGAACAAAAAGCTTATTGGGCAATTAAATAATTTAATATCAATTTGAAAGAAGCTAGTGAGAAACGATTATTGCAATTGAATGAGCTTAAGGAAATTAGGAATGAATCTTACGATAATGCAATGATTTATAAGGAAAAAATGAAAGAATGACATGATCTGAAGATAGTAAAGAGAGACTTTGAAGCTGGACAAGAAGTTTTGTTATATAATTCAAGATTGAAATTATTTCCTAGAAAATTGAAGTCTAGGTGGAAAGGGTCATTCAAAGTTATAAAAGTCTATCCCTATGGAGCAGTCAATATTGAAGATCCTAAGACTAGAAAAATATTTAAAGTAAACGGGCACGGATTGAAATCTTATTTTGATGGTCATAGACCAAATTTTAAAGATACTATCATGTTGGATCACCCAGAATGAGACTGAGAATGTTGGGTTGATGACATTAAACCAAGCGCTTTGTGGGAGGCAACCCATACGTATCGTTGTTCACTTTGATTTTTGAGTTTTTGTTTAAAATTCTATATGTATGTTAATGTTTATCTCTTTATATAATCCGTGTATTTAAGAAAAATGTTTAGAAACATCTTTGTTTGCCTAATGTTGTGAAAAGACTGAGAATTTATTTGATAAAAATTGAAATGGCCAAATTTTTTAACTGACGCATGATGCGCCAGATTAGCGCATGATGCGCCGAATTCCAGAGAGCTAGCTCATGATGCGGCGGGGAGACAAAAATGACTAAAATGTGTCAAATGGCATTTTTTGGAGGTTTTTGGTGAGGAAACCTTTAGAAAACTCCTAAAACTAACTCCAATACATATTTTAGGGAGGAAAACGAGCGAAGAGTCACCACGTTTCAATTCCCATGGCTTCCTACTCTAGAAACTCCAATAGATTTAGAATTTTCAACTAAAGAAATTTCATCAGTTTCAACGCACAAAAGTTGCATGATCGAGTTATAGTGAAGAAGAGGCTTATCAAAGAGAGGGGATTTGTGCATCGAGGATTCAACACACCTAATACTCGAGTCGAAGAAGTCATTGCGCAGAGGCGTTGAGAAGTGCTCTGCTACACTACTATCACTGTAGTCGTCCCTGTGGTGAAAAAATTTTATGCTAATCTTCAAGGGATCAACCAAGAAATGATTTATGCGCGAGACAGGTTTGTGTAGTTCACTCCTTCGAGAATCAATGAAATGTTTATGATCGAGAATGTGTTTGTCTGCCACTATGCAAGTTTCACCCCTACAAGAGACAACATGAATGAACTCTACCGTTACCTTACAGATGAAGATGCTAATTAGGAAGCCCGAGATGATCGGAATGTGAGTTTTTCTTCAGCATTATTAAATCCTACCTCAAAGGCATGGCATTTCTTCATTTCCTCAAAATTACTATACTATGAAAATTAGTAAGGTCACAAAGGAGAGTGTTATTCTGAATTACTATATTCAAACTAGGAAACTTGTTGATATTGGAGCCATAATTGTAAAATCTATTTTGGGTTTGATTGTAAATGGATCTACAACTGGATTGGGAGACTCATCTACTATTTTCTAACTCTGCAGTCAATTGTAAGTACCTTATGAAAGTTGGGAGAAAGTCCTTCTGCCTTGGAAGCTGATGGATCTTGAAATCTACTACAGTTGTATTGGAATGGGAGATGAAAATGTTATGGATGTACTAATGGATCAAGTATCTCAGAATTCATCACCTATTCATCCCTACTACAACTCGAGTGCACTTTCAGAAAGAATTAAAAAGATAGAGAAAGAGGTACATGATCTTATGTGTGCAATTGAGAATGATTTGAAAATGCTGTATCACCAGGATTGGAGGCTTAAGGAACATTTTGAACATAGAGGGTGTATTGAAGATGATTTTCTACGTTTGTTCAAGAAGCATGCATTGATTGAGGAAAAAAATTCAACTGATGAATTTCCATTTAGGCCCTTATACAATTTGTATGTACACTGCCAGTCTATGGGAGATCTTCAGGAGAACAAGAGTGACAAAAATGAGTGAAGTTGGATTAAGCACGGTTCATTTTGTCTAGTATTATTTGTTATAGATTATTATGTTGGATTGCTTTACTTTAAGTTGTTGCACTATTTATGTTACTTGTTGTGAAGCTTGATGTTTAGATTTCAGTGGTTCGTAAGTTAGTTTGCTTTAAAACACTACATTTGTTATGTGTTGGCTTGAAAAATGTTAGTTTGTAATAACTTGGATTTTGTATATAAATATGAGTTGTGTTGTTTGTGAAAATTTAGTGTTTGTTTGACATTTAACTATGCTTAGAAAGGTTTATTTGAGTCAAATATAGCTTTATGTAAAGCGGTACGGAGCAGATGTCCACAAAGACCAAAATCGCGCAAAAATACGCTCTGGTGCATGATGCGCTAGATTGGTGCATGATGCGTCACTTTTGGTTGAGGATTAGCTTTCCTCTTTAGTAGCCTAAGGTCTAGCCATAGGACTTCTTATTGACTATTCGTATAAAACTAGAAAAGAAACCCTCATCATTAGAAATTCTAAACTCCTCTTTACTCAACTTGAAGTTCCACATAGTGGTCCTAACCTCTAGCACTTAGTAGGTGGGGTCATTATGAGGTAGCTCAAGGAGAGTTCCCATAGGACTATTAGACCTTAGGGTTGATCCTGGGTGTTGGTGTAAAGCTAAGGCACTCACTACAATCACCTCACTCACAATCACTCACAAATGCAAACCCAAAATTCCTTTACTTTGATCCCTGGATCCTTTGGGATACTCATGTAGATGGTCCCCTAAACCCACGGCCCTAGGCTAGGGTTTAGCTAAGACCAATACATAGAGGACCCAAATGGGGTTTCCATTGGTCCATGGCTTATTTATGGTGGTTGGCACCCTAATTCTAACAAAAATGCCCAACTTAGCCTTATATTCCAAAACCCCCAAATTACCTAAGTACCCTTAAGACCCTAAATTTGGCAAAAATTTCCAAATTTACCCAAAATACCCAAATTTATTCAAAAATCATTTCAAACCTTTTGAAAACACCAAATTACCCAAAATCACAAAAAATTGCCAAATTACCAAACTGCCCCTCCTTAGCCCAAAATTCCAAAATTTTCAAAAAAACCAAAAAATTTCCAAAATACTCAAAATATTCCCAATTTCACTTTTCTTAACTACCACATAACCAAATTTGGCCAATTTGACCATCTTTGACCAAAATCCCTAAATTGCCCTTAACAGACCAAATCTCCCCAAATCCACCTCAAATGTCCATCAAATTGGTCCATATTTCCCCTAATTTCAATCTTAAACTCAAATTTACCTTTAATATGACCAATCTAAACCAAATATAAGCTCAATTGGCCCATTCTTTGAGCCCAATTTTGATCCAAATTAAAAGCACCAATTTTGGCCACATGACCTAATCTCTCCCAATTAAACTCATAGCCCACTCAAATTGCCAAAATTCATGTTGAAAACTCTTCATAACATTCTTAAACATAAAAATTGACCTTCAACTGGCCTTGGTGAAGCCTCAATTTTATTTAATTTTGACTTAAGTCCAAAAGCCCCAAATTGGCTATGCCTCTAAATTTCACCAAATTGATTTTATTAAACCCAAAATTGGCACCCAATTTATGATGAAAACTCTTTATAAAGTCCCTATTGACCATCTTAAATAATCAATTTAGACTTAGCCTAAGGCTAGCCCAATCTAGACCCAAATCTAGCCCAACATGCCCAAATTGACCAAATTCCAAAAATCTTCCAAATTGACCCTCCAATTGAACTCAAAATCCTATCAATCCTTCACCAAAAAGGTTCAATACAATCATATACATAAAATGCATAAATCAATTGGGTCAATTGACATGGTTATCCTAGCCCAAACCAAAGTTTTAGTCATTTTAACCCACATTGGACCCATGCACTAAAATTAGCCTAACCACCCCAAAGTCGCCAAATTAATGACTCCATAGCCATTAGTTGGGCCCTAGTGACCAAGTTAAACCCTATAAAACCACCTAAGCTAAGCCATGGATCAAAGGTCCCCTAAATCAAGGGATTTTGATTCTATATTTGCCTAAGCCTTGAATCTTTTTGCCAAAACTAAACCTCAACTCATTTAATTGCTTTGACATATTCCCCTGGCCTGGTCGACCGGCTTAGTGGCCAAAAAACATGAAAACCGTGAGCCACCTCCTCCAAATCAAACCCATTTCAAACCTAAAGGCCACCTCATCTAAATCAAATTTTAGAGCCTCTCTGCCCTCAACCTAAGCATCACATTGCACCCCCTAATTGGCCATGACAGCCACCCTTAAACCAATTTTTATAAAAGCTTCTCTCCACAGCCATGGAAGGAGAGTTTAAACTTTCTCAAAGAGAGCCCTCCAAATTGCTCACAGAGACTCTTTAAGACCTCCTCAGCTCAAGCCAACCACTTTTCCCCACTGATTTCCATTGTGGAAGCTCAATTTTGAGCTCAAACTTCTGCCTAAAATCGGGACAGAGCTCAATACACTTCCACAATCCACCTAACAAAAATTAAAAATACCCAAACCTTCACCACAGTGAAAGGAGGAGAAGCCCCACCAAATCCCCCTTCCATAGAGACCCTATCATAACTCTAGACCAACACCTGAAATTGAGCTTGGTTGAATTCATACCTAGACCTTTTACCACAGTAAGAGGCTCAACCCCTAGCATCCTTGGACCATAACAAACGTGTCAAGTACCTCTGATTAAAGCTTCCCTTCTCAGAGCAAAGGTATTGAACTTCTCCTCCTCTCGAGCCTATTTTGATTTTCCATTTGATTAGGCTTAATTTAATTGCATGATTACCATATGGATGTGTTCGTCTCACTTAGGAGCGAGTCCATAAGATCAAACTCCATAAGATTTGGTTAAGTCTAGAGGGAGATTTTAAGGTTTTAGTGTGAACGGTTCTCGGGTTAGCCTATTTAGGGATGATGACAGGGAGCCGTTCGATCGCACGTTCTCTATGATCAAAGGAATTTTATAAAAATGAACTTAAAATTAAAATAAAAATTCCATTTTCAAGCATATTTTTAATATTTAAATAATTAAAAAATGATAAAAATCACTGAAATAATAAAAATTATGAAATGTTCTAACTTGTTTTTTAAGCACTTAGGAACAATTGGAATACTTTTTCTAATTTTTTCAAAGAAAACATTGAATTTTAAATCTTAAGTAATTTTTAAAGGCTAAAAAATGGATTTTCACCAAAATAATTCCAATAAATCAAAGAAAAATTAAAAAAATGTAAAATTTTTTTTCACTAGGTTCTCTGACCTTAGAGGGATTTTTTAAAAACATAAAACTTAACTTTCAACTCTTAAAATATTTTATAATTAATAAATGCTCCAGTCATAAAAATAATTCTAATAATTCACAAAAAAACTCAATAAATCATGAATTTTGTTCCCAATGGTTCTCTAATCTAATTCTATCTACAGTAAAAATTTCAATGGATTGGGCTTTTTTTTGGTCAAGTTATGGAATTTTCTTTGAAAAATCATATTTTTGCATAAAAATAATTATGTAAATTAAAATAAATTTTGAAAAATCACATTTTCTCCATTGATGTCTTAATTGACCCATGAATAAGGTAAGATAAAAATTTTAAAGTCATTTGAATTATATTTGAAAAAATTATAAAGTGATAGAGTCTCAGGAGCAAAACTGTAATTTTGGAAGTTTAGCCTTAATTAACATTTAGGCTTAATTCAAAGCGGGAAAAGAGTAACCTCTGATTTTAACTAATTCATTTGCCTGATTGAAATATAAGGGGATTAATTGGTAGAAACCAACCTCACTTTTGTTAATTAAAGGATAAATTTGTAATTTCTTTAAAATATTTAAATTTGGAAGTCTAGTCAACTAAATGATCCTAAGCTTAGGGGTATACTTTTGGGTGTTAATAACTCATTAATTTAATGCCCCTATTATATATTCAAATGACTTTAAAAAATGAATCATCATCATTTAAAATTCAATCACTTCCAAATTAACTAAGACATCCACCAAAACCTTAAGGGCTTAGTAACTACCTAAGCTAAATCAAATTTGGTTAAATAAGGATTAGAAAAGTGAACATAATTAAAATTGAACATCTTTTAAAACACTACAAGCCCAAACTAAATTTTGCTAAATGTTTTTGACAGCACTAACTTGCCTTTTTAAGGGTCTTCACCCATTTAAATTACAAATTAAATCACAAATGATAATTACCCCACACTTAGGGATAATTGAAACATTAATGTTCACTAAGCATTAGGAGTATTTTTATAGGATGTATTATTAAGCAACATAAAAAGTTTAAATGAGCTCGAGACTTTTCATCAGGCGGTGAAAGGGAAGCATGGACTTGCTTCTTTTTCTAGACCTGTTGGATACCTCAGAGGTTTACTAAACTTAATATGTTTTGCTTAACAAAAATCATCCTTAATCAAACTAATAGAGACCCACCAAGATATGACCTAGGGTTACGTAGGTCACTAAAACCTTAATTTTTCCGCTTTACATAAAATGTTCTAACATGCATTTTGAGTTTCAGGTGGTGGAACAAGAAGACTTGTTAGGTACGCTTTTATAGTTTACAACATTGTATTTTCTTAAGCTTTCCACATTATGCTTACTTACCTGCATGTATGAACAAATTTTAAACTTGCATGCTAAAAAATGATGTCACCCTGCATGAAAACTAAAACTGTCAAGATAGCCACAAAACCAAAACCAAATTAAAAACTAAAATCAACCAAGATAAAATTCACCCCAACAACATTTAAAATATAAAACATCTCAAAATTTAATCACAAACATCACACAAAATCACAACTACAACTAAATTAATAAGTCTCTATTGGATGATCGGGAATCCCTCAGAGGAGGTAACCTACAATTGCTAACGAGACTTCCCACGGCCTAAATGAAATTATAGAACTCATTAAGTTGATTTTAGTAAATTCATTTGGACTAAGTGAATCCAATAGAAAATAGTGGAGCCGGAATGAGGGAATCTTAGGAGCCTAACCGGTGTCGCTCTAATTAACTTTAATATGCCCCATAATATTTAAAGAACTGCAACCATAGGGCCACCTGATTTGACATCATAACTGGACACCCTAGAAAACTTAAACTCATCATGGCAAGGAGCTTGGAGCTAACATGGTGGGCAGCCCGAGCATCTTCAGCAGCAAAACCTGTCTTCCCCAGCTAAACCATTCCTTAGAATTAAACAACCAAGCCATAGGATTTTGAGGTTGTCTGCTTATGCAACATAAATCCTCACCCCATCTTTAGGCATTTATATAGCTCTATTGTAAAATATAAGCCCTAACTCATCTTAGGATTCTGAGGTTGTCGTTCTTCACGACTTAAATCCTCACATCTTCCAGGCTATTTGTGTGATCGTTGCACACAATGTTAGCCCTAACAAATAAAACCTGCAGGGTGAAACACTTAAATAACTTCTCCTCAAAACTAAAGCCAAACCACATGATAGACTAAGAAGTCACCGAGGTTCTCCTACGGATCCATTACATCCCCCTAGTTCTTCCTCCTTTGGATTTAAGGATAAAATGCTCCAGACTTGAGCCAATCCCATTTCACACCTCTCTATCTGATCTCGTTAAACAGTCCTATTCTTTTGAAATCCTTAAAGATAATATTTCCTGATTTTTATCGAAAGTTTTCTTAGGTGGCTTTGGTCATTTAAGATGTAATTAAGTATATGTGCTTGCCCTTATAGGAAACTTTTCTGAACTCAGCTTAATACAAACCCTATTTAATTCTTACTATTGAATAGGAGAACTTATCGGCAAATAAAATAGTTTTGTAGACTAAATGGATGTCATACATTTCTTAGTTTATTTGATCGAGTCTCACCCTCAAGTCTTGTGTTTATCTATTGGGATAGATACAGGGTTTGAGGTACATCGCTCTTTAATTTAAACTATAAAAAAATATGGGGTCAGTTTGATTTCATATTTTTCTAAACTTAAATCTTAAAATTTCCTTCTGAAGCGGGCGACGAGATTTCGATTCTGGTGACCGACAGCTTCTTACGGGAAACTCCTCAACCAAAATAGTGCCGACAATGCACCAAATGTATGAACACGCTATATTGCCTAAAAAACTACAAAATTGCACGGACAACCTCCATTTTTTCGGCTTAAGTCATCTTCTACCTCAAGAACTTGATCTAGGGCATCACATTACAAGCTAAAGAGAAAGATTCAGAGGATTAAAATCATATATTTCATTTTCTCTTTGTAAGAGCTTCACTTTAACTTAGAAATCTTTTATTTACACCATGGATTTTGGGAGATCCGAAAGATAGAATCTTTCATGAAAGTGCTTGAAGGAAACTCATGATGAAAAGTTTCTTACCAAATAATCTTGTTTAGGGAGTTAGATTTTTTATTTTGTAATTTATTTGGAATTTATTTGGATTTTCGTAGAATTTCTGATGGCTCCCCAAGTTAAGTAAGGAACACCAACTGATGACTTTGATGCCTGACAATTTGTTAGTTTTAAAGCCCAACACAGTTACAATATCTTATTTGAGAAGAAAAGAATGATCCAAGAGCGGGCGTTTGCAAACCCATAAGGGGAGGTCAAGAGGTTGATTCAAACCAAAAATTGGGAGTGAGTCTGCTACTTCACTGCTGTGGCAATCACCCCTATAGTTTGGAAGTTTTATGCAAACTTAAGATTCACTGCGAAAGATCATATTTTGGTGAGAGGTACCCAAGTCGAGTTTACCTCTTAAAGGATAAATGCATTTTATGGGCTTAAAAATGTCTTCCATGATGAATATGCCACTTTTTCTATCATTGATTCATCATTGGAAGAAGTTATTGCCTCTTTGATTGATGGAAGATGAGAGTGGAAGATAAAGAATAATAAGATAATTAACTTCTCTGCTTCCATGTTAACTATTCAGTCAAAAATATGGCACCATTTCATCTCTACCAGACTTTTACCTACAAATCATCTTGCTGATGTTACAAAGGATCGAGTTGTGTTGAGCTATTGCATTCAGAATATGAAAGTAATGGACATTGGTGCGCTTATAGTTCATCACGCTTGGAGGATTGCTGGTAGTGCTACTTCTGGAGGCTTGGAATATCCTGCCATGATTTTCACTTTATGTGAACAATCAGGAGTTGAATCCCATAGAAATGAAGAAAAATTACAGCCTCAAAATCCGATTGGGAAACACATGATTCAGAAAGTAGAATCATTTGTTGAGTCTAGAAGTGGAAGAAGAGATAGGCCCTCTACATCTGCTGCAGGGGCATCTACTTCTAGTGCTGCATCTTTGGAAGTGTTATGGAACAACTTATGATTCAATAATATGATATTATTAATATACAGACTCAGTTGGGAGAGATAGATGCAAGGAATGCATATAATGATGAATATCAGCAGAGGAGAGTTCAACATGATATAGATTTTCAAAATATTATGGTTAGACACTTCATGGGTGAACCTAATGTGAACTTTCCTGTTTACGCCGGCTTTGTCCCATATGCTCCCATTCGTGATGAAGAAGCAAGAGAAGAAGAAGAAGAAGATGATATTGATAATGGAGTGGAATGAGATGAAGATTGATATTTTATGTGTCTTGTTTAGTTATTTTGATTTGTTTGTGTTTGTATTTTGGTGTACTTTTATTTGGAAAACTTATTGTAGCAAAAGACTTTTTATTTTGTGTTATGAACTTAAAGTTTGTAATAGTAATTGTAGACTGTTTACTTTTCTGTTTTAGTTTTAGTATTTTCAATTTGAGCTTGTTGAATGTGTAGTATATTCAGTTTTTATTTTTCAGTTTTTTTATTTATGTGTTTAATTCCCAGGAAGTTCTTTAGAATATATTATGTTTTATTTAATGTTTTAAAGCCTGCATGTAATTTTACAATTAGTACCTGCAGTGTATCAAAACCAATTTCAGGATCAGAAATCCTCTACATGTTAGTTTTTATTTTCGTGCATTTACTGTTTTCTTTCACCAACTAAAATTTTGTACTAAAATATTTTCAAAATCATTTAAAAATTTAAGTTTGGGGGAAAATAAAATTTTCTTTTGAAATGGAGAAAACTAAATTTTATTTGTCCTAAAGTAACTATATTTCTCAAAAATTATTTAACATGACTTGGGATATTAAGATTTAACTTTAAATGAATATACTTATGTTTATAGATATTATAGTAAATTTAGGTAAAAAAAATTTAATAATGAGGTTTATTCTAAATTTAAAGATATTTGGTATGATAGGATAAGACTTTATTTTTCTATATTAAGTAAAGGAAAATTGTATTTTTTAAATGTTAAGAATTTTAGAGTTTCATGTAAGAAAAAAGAAATGAGACTACATGAAAAATCATAAACTAGTATAACTTTATTAAGTAAGGAGGGGTGTGGAGTTTTGACTTTAAGAAGAGGATAGTGTAATTCAAAATTATTAAAGGCTATCCAGATATAGTAATTCTCACCTGAAAAAGTAAAAGGGAAAAAAGGGGGATTTAAAATATCCTTAAAGAAGAAATTGTTAAAGAAAAGGAAAAGAAAAAATAGGTGAGGAGAAGCTTGAGGAGATGCCTAATCAAAAATTGGCTTCACTTGAATCAACCTGAGGAAGGAGCTTTATTACACCTTCAAACATGTATTAAAGTATTAGTAGAATTTCTAGTAATGTTTTTATGAAGTTATTTTTCATATGAATGTTCTAAATGTCCTTAGCATGAGAAATTGCAATTCTTCTTGAAAAGAATAGATATTCCTAGACTTGGAGTTGGTACCTAAGTTATTAAATGTTTTTTTCTTAAATTTTGCTATTCTATTTATTGAACTATAGTGTAGAAGTCAAAAGTTAATCTCTATCCTAAATTCACATGCTTTTATTTAATAAAGGTGTCACTTGAGGACAAGTAACAATTAAGTTTGGTGGATTTTGATCCACAAAAATAATATAATGTTTTAAGTACCCTTTTTATGTCTATTCTTGGTGATATTACACTTTAAAGAATGCTTTTTTTTATGTTTTTGTTGCAAGTATACCATTTTTAGGCATTTGGAGCAAAAATGGCAAAAAGAGTAAAATTTTGAGCAAAAACAGCCAATTTTGGGGTTTGGCACATGATGCATCAAAATCTAGAGCGCTGGCGCATGATGCGCCAGATTAGCACATGATGTGACAAGCGTGACATTTTCAAATTAAGGCGGTTCAAGACAAATTTTATGCGAATTTTCAAAGGGAACCGTATTCTAAGCACCACATGGAGTGATTCAATGCATGTAGACACTTTGGAAGGTTCCAATTTGAAGAGATTTGACTCTTGGATAAAGGAGGCACATCTTTTGATATTCAAAGTTTTGACTTTGAATTTTGAAGGGAATTGAGACACTTTTCAGGAAGCAGAGGCAGCCAACAGAGGGGAACTTCTGAAGGGACTTGGAAAGGGGGGGGGCAGAAAAGTTAGAGAGAGAGAGGATAGGCGTGACTTAGAGAGAGAAAAAGGAGGAGATTTTCTTCTAGGGTTGTAAGAGGAGAGGGAAGGTGAGAGATTTCTTCTTCATTACACTTCTAAGAGAGAATTAAGATTGTAAAGAGGGAAAGGCTTGGAGAGAATGTCTAAGGATTTGCTTGGGAAGGATTGTGAGTTAAGTTGTACTTTTCATTTCTTTTATTTGTAAACTTGTTTTTATACATGAAATTTGTCTTTTATTGTATCATTCTCATGAATTCTGAGTAGTCTTCTATATCCTTCTCCCTATTTTGAAGAA
Source organism: Phalaenopsis hybrid cultivar (assembly GCA_002079205.1). NCBI lineage: Eukaryota > Viridiplantae > Streptophyta > Magnoliopsida > Asparagales > Orchidaceae > Phalaenopsis > Phalaenopsis hybrid cultivar. The sequence continues at coordinate 52,495 of JXCR01052657.1, forward strand.
ATGGTTTTGTGAAGAATTGGTTTTGTTTTCTACGATATCAATTTTCTTGGGAAGGATTGTGAGTTAAGTTCTACTTTTTATTTCTTTTGTTTATAAACTTGTTTTTTTATATATAAAATTTTGTGTTTCATCATATCCTTCTCATGAATTATGAGTAGTTTTCTTTATCTTTCTCCCTACTTTGAAGAAATGGTTTTGTGAAGAGTATATATTATTTTCTACAGTTTCAAATGTCAAAAATTTATGATGATTTGAACTCTAAACTTAATTTACTTTTTGATCTAGCCAATTGAATTGTTAAAATTTGTTAAGAATTGTATGTTCTGAAAAGGGGATATAATTTCTACAACAAAAGAAGAATCACATTTAATTTCATGGGAGAGTATTTCATCCATGGGATTGGGTGCGAATAAATAAGCAAATATACTTTGTTGGATGTAGAATTGAAGATTTTAAGGTGACAGATTAGAATCCCCATTTTTGTTCAGTTGATTGGAAACTAATGCTAGCATGTTAGCCCTCATGGGAGGGAGTAGTGGGACCTCTGGAGTGATAGCCGGTATCCTCTCAGCCTAACCAATGAATTAGGGACCAAACTCAGGATTAATCAATGTTCTTTATAGCTCTTCAAAGAGGGTAGAGAATAAGATTGCTCCTAATTGGCATAAAGCAATTTTTAAATATATTTTTCAAATGATTTCAAATTCTTCACAAGCCATATTTTATTTATAAAAGGGAATGTTGTTTTCTCATACTTGAACTTTCTGTCCACAAAAACCTTTATTTTATTTCAGCAATTTCTTTTTGAAAGCTTAGTATTTAGTTTAATTTACTTGTTATAGTCGTACATCTGTGTATTTAGAGGCATTTCACTTAAGTAGTTTAATTTCAAACTTCGCACTTTACTTTATTTTTATTTTATTTTTATTTTATAATAGAATAAAATTAGCCAGCTTATATAAATTTTTAGTTTCCCTACTGGATCGATATTTAGGACTCCATTAGAGCACTATTTTACTTGGACGATACGTATATGTCGACATTATTTTTGGTTGTAGAGATTCTTATTAGAAGTTTTCGATCACCAGAATCAGAATCCCGTCGCCCGCTTCAGAAAGGCATAGTTTAGAAAAATATGAAATCAAACTAACCCCATATTTTTCATAGTTTAAATGAAAGAGCACTATAAATCATGTGTCTATCCTAAAGGATAAACACAAGACTTGAGGATGAGGCTCCATCAAATAAACTAAGAAATATATGACATCTGTTTGGTCTACAAAACCATTTTACTTGCTGACAAATTCACCTATTTAATATGAAGAATTAAATAAGTTTATATTAAGCTGGGTTCAGAAAAACTTTGTATAAGAGCAAGCCCCTGCAGTTAATTACATCTTAGATAACCGAAGTCACCTAAGAAAATTCTCGATAAAAATCAGGAAATTTTATCTTCAAAAAGGTTGAAGGATAAAACTTTTCAACGAGATTGGACAGAGAGGTGTGAAAGGGGAATGGCTCAAATTTGGAGCATTTATTGTTGAATCCAAATGAGGAAGAACTAGGGGATGTCATAGATCCGGAGGAAAAACTCAGTGACTTCCCGGTCTATCCTATTGTTTGGCTTTGATTTTAAGGAGAAATTATTTAAATGTTTCATCCTACCAATTTTATTAAGTTAGGGATTACATTCGTGTGAAAAAATCACACAAATAGCCTGGAAGATGTGAGATTTTAGGTCGTGACGGACAACAACCTCAAAATCTTAAGACGAGTTAGGGCTTATATTTTTTAGCAGAGTTATACCAAAGCCTAAAGATAGGGTGAGGATTTATGTTGCATAAGTAAACAACCTCAAAATCCTATAGCTTGGTTGTTTAATTCTAAGGAAAGATGTGATGTTGTAGATCCTCTTGCTGTTGAAGATGGTCGTGCTACCCACAATGCTAACTCTAAGCTCCTCGTCATGATGAGTTTAAGTTTTCTAATGTCTCAGGTTATAATGTCAAATCAGATGTCCCTATGGTTAAGGTTCTTTAAAAGTTATGGGGCATATTAAAGTTTTTTAGAGTAACACTGGTTAGGATCCTACTGTTTCCTCGTTCCGGTACCACTATTTTCTTTCAGATTCACTTAGTCCAAATGAATTTACTAAAATCAATTAAATGTGTTCCATACTTTCATTTAGACCATGTGAAGTCTCGTTAGCAGCCATAGGTTACTTCCTCCGAGGGATTTCCGATCATCCGATAGAGACGTCTAAATTTAGTTGAAATTCTTATTTTGTGATGTTTGTGATTAAATTGAGCTATTTTATATTTTGAATGTTGTTGCGATGAGCTTTATCTTGGTTGATTTTGGTTTTTATTTTGTTTTTAAGGCTACCCTAGCTGTTTTGGTTTTCATGCAGGGTGACATTGTTGTTTAACATAAAAGTTTTTTAAGTATAAAAAAATAATGTGGAAATTACAAGAAAATATGGTACTGTAAACTATAAAAGCATACCTGGCGAGTCTTCTCATTCCACCTCTTGAAAGGTGAGTACTTGCAAGGCATGTATATAATGTTGCAAGGGATTTAAATTGCAAAAGTAGATGAAGGTTTAGTTACTAAACCCCAAGTTATGATTTTATTTAATCTTGGTAGATCCTAGTGGATAATCTTAGAACAAAATATGGCAAGTCCAATTTGCCCTTCAGAATTTCCAATAGATTCCAAAAATGTTTGAGGCATGACCTTAGATCACTTGTAAGACCTGTTAAAATGTTTTGAGTTCCTTTTGGACTTATCATAATGTTCCATTAATCATCCGAGGCTGAAGTGTGACTAACCCATTGCTCGGTGAAACTTAACAATTTAATTATTCCAAGGGTAGGATATTCGATTAGTCAATTGATATTTTAATTAAAATTTATGTGAATGGGTGCACCTAAGGCAAGTTTAGGCTATTTAAGATTATGGCTCCCATAATTAAGGTCAGGCTTGTAGTGTTTAATGATGTTAATCACCAATTATGTTATCTTCTAAATCTAATCAATTGAGCTTAAACATTGAGCCTATGTCACTACTAAGCCTTTAACAGTCATGATAGTTGAAAATGTGATTATTAAAATTTTGATTTCAGTCATACGTATTCTTATCAAATGGTCAAACCATCCTCAGCTTTGGGCTTGAGAAAAGTGAATTTCCATCTTTCCGACTTAAGCCTGTCACTTAAGAATCGTCCGATCTTAGTTGACTTCCAAGTCATGAAAACTAGGAGGTTTATGATCTTGTTGACATTGTGCAAAGGTGGCGAGTGGGTTCTACCTGTTAATCCCATTGTATTTCAATCATCCAAATATGTTTATTAAGTTCAAAATTAATCATTTTCCTTTTGGTTAAACTTAAATTTTAATTAAGGCTCTAAAGTCTAAAATTACCTCTTTGCCCTTGGGGCACTTCACCTCATAATTTATTAAACACAACTGAAATGACTTTGAGGGTTTAAAGTGTCATATTCATGAGGTAATAATAATGTTGGAGGAGAACATGTGGACATCTCAAATTTTTAATTTAAGCTAGATAATTATTTAAATTTAGAAGATAATATTTTCAAATATTAGTTTATTTAATTATCCAAAATAAATTTTGTATTCATAGAAAAATTATTAGAGGTCTTGTAAGGTCAGAGAAACACTTAAGCAAAATTTCATGATTTTTTCAATTAAATTTATATTAATATTATTTAATTTTTAATCAATTTCAATGATTAAATTAAATTCAAAATAAAGTTTTAATTACAAAAAAATCATTTTTATATTTTTAGTAGACCTCTCTGAATTTAAAAAGACTCAGAGAACCAAGTCTTATATTTTTGAAATTTTTAATTTATTTATTAAGGTTATCTTAATGGGAAAATATTAAAAATTCATTTTTAAGCTTTTGAAATTTATATATGAATTTAGAAAAATTAGGAAAAATATCCTAATGAATTCTGAGTGATCAGGGTACATTTCCACTCATTTTGAACCATTTTTGTATATTTGAAAATTTTGATTTTTTTAATTATTTTTAATTCAAAATACATTTTAAAAATGAAATATTTTCACAAAAATGGATTTTATTTTTATTAACTGCCCCTGGTCACAAGGAACACAGAGAACCAATTTTCATAATTTTTCTATGCTTATTTAAGTTAATATAATTATTTTATACAAAAATATAAGGTTCCATAAAAATCCATTTTAATGCTTAAACTAAGTAAAATAATTTGGATATTTTTATAGTGAATAAATATGATTTTTTATGGATAGTGGGGAAGTGATTTTGTCAATTTTTGATATGTGTGTGATTTACATAAATTAGTATAAGGTATATGCATTTAATTAAGCATGGAAGTATACAAGATGATTCAAAACATCACAATATTTTTCCTAGACTTCTCTGACCACAGGAAACCTACTAAAAGTATTCCCATAATGTTCGAAGAGATATTTTGACTTATATAATTAAAATAACCAAAAAAGTCACCTTAGCTTGAAAGTTAGGGCTAGAAGCATAGAGATGTCCTCTAACCTTAGAAAAATCAGAAGACATGGCCTCTGTCATGAGGAATAAACCCTCAAAATTGTAAGCCATAGTGAGTAATATTTAGTCATAGAGAACTAAAATACCACAGAGGGTATTTAATTCATTAAAAGTCAGGGAATAAGAAAATAATTTTTATTTTTAGTCAACATTATTCTCCTCTATTCACTGAGCAAGATGGTATTTTTCTTTTATTTTTCTATTTTTTCTATAGAAATATATGGATTTTTTAAATTTAGGCATTTAAAATAATTCAAAAATCCTTATTTTTTTACTTATCCAGCGCGGTGCTGACTGGATCCTAGTCGGCTCCGAAAGAACACGTGGCGTTCTGCCATTTGACGTCGCCATCACACTCAGCTATCACGCGGACCACACTTCACTGATCGTATCCTCGTTCGGCTTCATCAGGACCATCCAATAGATAAACGTGCGATCGGACGGCATCCGCTCATTGTCCCCAAGTGACCTAACTCGTGAGCCATTCACACTCAAGCTTGATTGAACCAAATCACATGGGGTTTGTTTCTAAACCATCATCTACTTGAGATGAGCATATCTATACAGCTTATGCGGTATGAAATACAATAAATATGTATGGAGAGTCGAAACAAGCTCGGTTTAGGGTTAGAGTTCAATACCTTTGTCTGAGATGGGATGTCTCAATCAGATGGTTGTGGTACCTTTGATTGGATCCAAAAAACCTCTATATGAAGTCCCAAGCCTTGGTAAATTGTCTAGGAGTGATTTTGATCAAGCTCGATTTCAGATGTTGGTCTAGAGCTACCCTAGGGACTATTTTAGAGAGGGGTTTTATGGGGAATCAACTCCTCTTACTCTAAAGAAGGTGTGTGTAGAATTAATTTAAGTTTGGTGGACTGTGGAGAGATGTCCTTGTTTGAATTGAAAGTTTGAGCTCAAAATTGGGCTTTCACAGTGGGGATCAATGGGGCAAAATAGTGGCAATGAGCTTAGGAGTTAATTGAGAGTGTCTGAAAGCAATTGGACAAAGTTTCCCTAAGGATTTTGGCACCCCTCTCTTTGGCCATGGAGGGGCTGATAAAATAGAGGAGCTTAGGGTGGAGCTCAGGGCTAATTGATAGGAGTAAAATGGTGCTTAGGTGGACGGCTGAGAAGCTCTAAAGAGCCATTGGGATGAGCTAGCCTCTGGGGTTGAAATTGGGTTTTAATCTGAGCTTGAGGGTCTTGATTTTTGTTTTTTCCATCCACTAGGATGGCTGTTAGAGCCAGGGGTGGTGGCCAAAAGGTTAGGTGAGCCAGGGGGAGGCTTAATTATAATTTACTCCCAATGGTAGGTGATGATGAAAGAGATTTTTGGTTAAGGCCAAAAAATGGGATAAGATCCCTTAATTTAAGTACCCATTGGTCCATAGCATACTTGGGTGATTTGAGAGGGTTTAGCCTGGTCAAGAAGGTGTGCTTAGTGGTTGTGGAGTAATTTGGTGACTTTAGGATGGCTAAGTCAATTTTTGTGCATGGGTCCAACTTGGTTCAAAAAGGCTAGAAGTTGGGTTCAAGTTAGGCTAGCCATGAATTTGAGCCCAATTTATTGATCAAAATTGTGTAGATGATTGTCATGAAAATTTTTGGTGAAGGATTGAAATTATTTTGAGTTCAATTAGAAGCTCAATTTGAAGGATTTTGAGATTTTGGTCAATTTAGGCATGTTATACTAGACCTTGTCCTAGGTTAGGATAAGGTTGAGATAAGTCCAATTGATGGTTTAAAATGGTCTATAGGAATGTCATGAAGAGTTTTAAACATAAATTGGGTGTCAATTTTGGGGTTAGGGCATTCAATTTGGTGGAATTTGGAGACTTGGCCAATTTAGGGCAAATTTGGGAAATTTTTAACTTGGGATAAAATTAAGTGAAATTGAGGATTCACCAAGGCCAATTGAAGGTCAAATTTGATGCGTATGATTGTTATGAAGAGTTTAGTATTTGAAGTGGGGCAAATTGAGTAGGTTGTGGGGTTCAATTAGCTGAGATTAAGTCATAAGGTTAAAATTGAGGTTTTGATGTGGATCAACATTGTGCTCAAAGAATGGGCCAATTAGGCTTAGATTTGGTTTGGATTGGTTATATGAAAGCTAAATTTGAGTTTATAATTTAAATTGAGGGAAATTTGGTCTAAATTGAAGGACATTTGGGACGAATTTTGGGAAATTCAGCCTTTAAAGACAATTTGGGGGTTTTGGTCAAATGGTCAAATTGGCCAAATTTTGTCCAACTGGAGGGTCCAAATTGGTTTTGAAGACATTTGAAGTAATTTTTGGAGGTTTTGGAAAATTTTGGGGTGTGAAGGGTATTTTTGTAATTTTGGCAATTTTGAGGGTATTTTGGTAATTTTGGAATTTTTTAGTGGTTTTGGGTAATTTGGGTATTTTGAAATGGTTTGAAATGATTTTTGAACAAATTTGGGTATTTTGGGTGAAATTGGGATTTTTGGCCAAATTTGGGATTTGAGGGTGTTTATGTAATTTGGGTAGGTTTGGGGGTAAAAGACCAAATTGGAAACTTTGGTAGAATTGGGGTGTCAACGACCTTACATAAACTATGGACCAATGAAATCCCCATTTGGGTCCTTTATGTCCTGGTCTTAGCTAAACCCTAGCCTAGGGCTACTGGCTAGGGTACCATCTACATGACTCTCCCAAACATTAAGAGATCAAAGTTAACAAGTTAAGGTTTAGGTTTGTGAGTGGATATAGATTATAGTGAGTGTAGTGAGTGAACTAGCTCTAGAACAACACCTAGGGTCAACCCTAAGGTCAAACAGTCCTATTGGGACTCTCCTTGAGATCCTCCATACTGACCCCGCCTACTAAGTGCTTGAGGTTATGACCAATATGTGGAACTTCAAGTTAAGGAAGGAAGAGTTTAGAATTTCTAATGGTCAAGGATCCTTTTCTAATTTTCTATAAAAATTCAACATGAAAGTCCTATGGCTAGACCTTAGGCAACTAAAGAGGTAAAACTAAACCTCAACTGAAAGTGAGGTCAACAAATGGACCCCCAATAGTTGTGGTGTGTTAAGCAAAGCACACCGCGCGTATTGGCATTGACCAATGAGATCAACAAAATCAACACAGACTCCTAAGTCAACAGACCTAAAAAAGCGTGTAAAATTGAGTGCTAGATGTTTCTGCCGAGGAACATAGTACACGATTATCTGATCAAAATTAAGGACTAGAAACTTTCACTGGGGATTGGAGAGTGGGTTTCAAATTATCAAGTTTCAGGTTTTTAAAGAGGATGAGAATCAGTATGTAGGTGCTGACCCCAAGATGGGAATTGAAATATGGGTATCAATCCAAAAAAGAAGAGTCGGAATTTAGGTACTGATCTTGAAATGAGGGAATCAGAATTTATTGACTGGTTCCAAAAATGAGAATTGAAATTTAAGTATCAATACCTCGAAAGGAAGGAATTGGAAATTAGGGACTAATTCTAAAAAGAGAATTGAAATTTAGGGATCAATCTTAGAAAAAGGATCGAAAGTTAGGGACCTACCTTGAAAGGAAGGAATCAGAAGTTAGGGACTCATTCTAAATTGGGAATTGAAATTTAGGGATCAATCTCAGAAAGAGGATCGGAAGTTAGGGACCTACTTCGAAACGAGGGAATCAAAATTTAGGGACTGATTCGAAAAATAAGAAGTAAAATTTAAGTGTCAATCTCAAAAAGAGAGTCAAAATTTAGGTTCCAAATTTAAAGGCAGGGAATCAAAATTTAGGGACTGATTCCAAAAATGAGAATTTAAATTAAAGTATCAATCTTAGAAAGAGAGTCAAAATTTAGGTACTAAACTCAAAAGGAGGGAATCATAATTTAGGGACTGATTCCAAAAAATGAGAATTGACATTTAGTAATCAATCTCAGAAAGAGGGTCGCAAGTTAGGGACCGACCTTGAAAAGAGGGAATCAAAAGTTAGGGAATGATTCCAAAATGAGAATTAAAATTTAGGGATCAATCTCAGAAAGAGGATCGAAAGTTATGGACCGACCTCGAAAGGAAGACATCAGAAGTTAGGGATTGATTCCAAAATGAGAATTGAAATTTAGGGATCAATCTCAGAAAGAGGGTCAAAAGTTAGGGAAAGACCTCGAAAAGAAGGAATCAGAAATTAGAGACTCATTCCAAAATGAGAATTGAAATTTAGAGATCAATCTCAGAAAGAAAATCGAAAGTTAGGGATCGACCTCAAAAGGAAGGAATCAGATGTTAGGAACTGATTCCAAAATGAGATTTAAAATTTAGGGATCAATCTCAGAAAATGGTTACGAAGTTAGGGACACACCTCAAAAGAAAGGAATCAGAAGTTAGGGACTGATTCTAAAATGAGAATTAAAATTTAGGGATCAATCTCAGAAAGAGGATCGGAAGTTAGGGACCTACCTCAAAAGAAGGAATCAGAAGTTAGGGAATGATTCTGAAATGAAAATTGAAATTTAGGAATCAATGTCAGAAAGTGGATCGGAAGCTCGGGATCGACCTCGAAAGGAAGGAATCAGAAGTTTGGGACTGACTCTGAAATGAGAATTGAGATTTCGTGGTATTGAACCCATAGATATGTGTCATGTGATGGTGTTGACATTGGTGAGGAAGATATGTGAAATTTTGTGAGATTTAGTGCAGACAAGGATGGTCGTGCTGCTCGAGCAAAGAGTAAGAGACCTCAAAATCGTGAGAAACAACATAACAGATTTATTTTTGTTTTTCTTGTTATTTCTATCATGTTTAATTTTCAAAACATGTTTTCCAAAATTTAATTTTCATTGTTTGATTGATTTTCAAAAGAGTGTTTTATTTGAATTTTTTTATTAAGTATTTATTGTTTTGTTCTTTGTTCTTTGTAGTTCAGAACCAACGTATGGTTCTATGGCTCTTTATCCATTGTATGAAAGGGAAATTGAACAAATAGGCAAAATTTTGGAAGAGATTTCATTAATCTACTTCAATAAGTGTTACAGATTGAGTACAGGCCAAAGCCTCAAAAGGTACAATATGTCGAATGCATCAAAGTACATTTGAAGATATCTTATGTTGGGTACATATCACAAACTGAGCATATTTGGTACATGTATCATCATATCTGTCGTGTCAAAACGCAATAAAAAAGTTATCCCCTGAGTGTCCATCTCTTGTGGGGTGAGCTCCTGATCAAGCTGACCTACTAAGCCACACTCCAGGATAAGAGTTCCCTTTACATGTGCTTAGAGGTGCAACCCTCTCATAGATCGTAAGGCAGTAGCTCTTCCAACTCCTGATCTGGCTGGAATCCATATGGCATTTTGTTGTCATCCATTCTTCGGAAAGTTAAAAAAACCCTATGGTGTCGTACCCCTGGAATGCAATGTTTAGCTATGTCTGCTCCATTTCCTTTAAGAACCAGCACTGAACCCACTATTAGCGGAATCTCCACGGATCCTTTGAACTCACCGGGCCCAATGACATATATTTCTTTTCCAAATAAAATGTTGTTTTTGCTCATGAAGGAGACCGTGCAAAAAGGTCTCACAAAATCAAGATGGTCTATATGTGGGGGAATGTAGTCACCTTCATCGTATATATTAATGATACAACTGTTAGGAATACATTCAACTGGAAGTATGCTCCATCAGACCTTTCTCTTGATTATCCATTTTATCATGGGAGGTAGCGGGTCCACCTCATCGTATCTCAAGGGGATTTTCTTATCTGTCTTGGTTGAAATTGTAACAACAACCACATTATATGGTGATTCTGCCTTTTCCACGCATCCATTTCCATGGCTCAGAATAGATTCTTTCCATCAAATGGCCTGCTAGACCCTTATCTCTTAAATCAAAGATGCAGTCAAGAATACTTCTTTCATTGCTTTCAGAGAAGACTCTGGTATACAGTTCCAAGCCTTCTAGTATATATTGAACATTCCTTGAACTTCTTCATAGAATTCAAATTCCCTTTTGTTCACTTTACTCATTTTGTAGTATTCTTCCATGGTGATGATTGGTGGTTGTCGAGGATGCTCCCTCATTTCAATAATGATACGAATCCAGACTGGTGTTGTCTCTATATCCAGTGGAATATATGATTCCTCCATCGGGTGATCCATGACCTAAAATTTGTCATTGGCAGACTTGTACTCCTCTAGAGTTCTGTAGCGTTCTAAGTGAAGAAAATTGCAGTCCAGGCATTCCACAAATGCCCCTGTAGCTGGTGTACATGTGGGAATTTTGTTGTTGCATGTCAAGCAACCCGCAAAAAGATTATCTGAAACTCTCGGTATATCCGGCTCTGTAGCAAACTTAGACTCATCCTTTGTGGCAAGTAAGCTGGTGGAAGTCTCTCTCATGTCTAGATCATAGATTTTCCCCTCAGTAAAAGGGGTAAGTATACTTTTTGCCTCCTGTTGGTGTCTTCTTTCTTCACGCAGGAAAGCTCTATGTTTTTGGCGGTTGGCATTTCTGCGTTGAGTTTTTCGCAACATTGTGTTCGGCAGTCTTTCATCATTAGCAGCGACTAGGCCTCCGGTTGGTGCAATTATCATAGATAGCAGGCAACTAGTCCCCTCCATTGGATCTTGCTGTATTATCACATTTTTTTTCCCTTTAGAGAGGAATTCCCCCGGGTGCTGACTTTTAACAGCGATGGTAGCCCCTCTTTTTCTCGACGACTAACCACATTTATCAGAGGACCCTCATAGTCGATGTTGACTTTACTGAAGTCCATGTTGAAGTCTATGGTGACACCCTGCAGTGCCCTTTCCTTATTAAGTACGAGATTCCAGTCATCTTTAAAAGCAAAAATCTGCTTCTGGCCTGACATTTTTTGTATATACGATAGGAAAAACATCGCGCACTGAAATTTAGCTGGAACAAGAAACAAAAAAAAGTGTTTATTAGAGGAAATTTTATTTTATATTTGTGAGAAAATTGTTTATTTATGTGTATATATTTTTGTTTAATATAGTAAAATATCAAAATTTTAAGGTAGAAAAGAGAAAATTAAAGTATCTAACTCCAAAAGTTCTCATTTTATTCAGGTTAATTTTATTACAAAATTTTCGACCCGGTCATAGACATTTAGCCAAATAAATAACCACATAACAATCAAAATTTCAAAAAGGAAATTCCAAGCAGTGTCAAGTTGCATAGTATGTCTTCAAGTATCATCCATTGATCAGCAAGATGGGTCTTTTTCCTCGAAAATCCACTAGCTGGTAGGCTCCTCCTGTGTAGAATTTTTCTACAACAAATGGGCCTTCCCAAGTTGGCTCAAATTTTTCACCTATCTTGGGCGAGACGGAGGGTTTACCGAACCTATTATGTATGTGCCCCAACACTCGAATGGCCACGAGGAAACTGTTGGGTGTAGCACATTTGGAGGCTGGTGCAAGAGAACCCCATGCACTTGGCATTAGTGACATATTCTAGCTATATCCATACAATCAGACATCATTACCGACCAATAATATCCGAGTCTTTTAATCTTTACTTTCATCTTTGGCTCTAACTGATGAGCACCGCACAATCTGGCATGTACCTCTTTGACAATATTTTGGGCTTCGCCTCTGCTCAAACAGCGTAGCCACATCTGATCGAATGATCTTCTGTAGAGGACATCACCCACTAAGGAGAATGACATAGCCCTTCTTATGATGTGGTGTGCTACTAACTTATCTTCCAGCAGCTTTTCAATTTGCAAATATTATATTAATGTCTTACACCAATCTTCATTAATATCAGCAATCATAATCATCATTTCTTCTTCTTTTCTGAGCTTGTGTAGATTGTCGAGGTCGATTCGAGACAAAGCCTGTCGTCCTTGTGCTGTGATGTCCAAGGGAACCCTCCGGGGGACATGCTAATTCTTTTGAAAGTTTTGCTAGAGCATCAGCATGGGCATTACTTTCCTGAGGAATTCAGTAAAGAGTCACATTGGGAATCTACTCCAGCAGCTTCATCATGTACTGATGGCATTCTGCTAACCTTGGTTTCAAAATCTTATATTGTCCTACGACTTATTGGATGATAAGTTGAGAGTCACCATGGATGACAATATCCATTATATTCATCGAGATTGCTAATTCCAATCTGGTGATTAAGTCTTCATATTTCGCTTCGTTATTTGTACACGGCTCTATCAGGTGGTATGAGAACCTCAGCATACCCTTATCTGGTGTGATGAAAATCAAACCAATTCCTGCTTTGCCTGGTATAATTGTACCTAATCCTTTGACCTTTCTTGGATGATGAAGCTCCGTCTAAGTACATCTCCCAACATTGTGTACTAGAGAATTCGATTTGTAACATCTGCTCATCTTGTAACTCGTCATTAAGAGGGGACCCAACTGGAAGTGGGTGTGCAGCGAGAAAATCTGCTAAAATCTATCATTTGATAGCACAGAGGGGAACAAAATTTATATCAAATTGCAACAAAATCATTTACCATCTTGCTAGACGTCCAAAGAGTGTTGGTCGGGTTATCAAATATTGCAACAAATTAACTTTTGAAATGAGGGTAATATTATGAGAAAGCAAGTAATGTCTGAGTTTTTGGGAAATGAAAATTAATGCTAGACAATGCTTTTCAATTGTTGAATACCTTATCTCCATCGATATTAAAAGATGAGTCAAGTAGTATAGTGTGTTTTCCTTACCCTCGTCATTGGTTTGGACTAAGAGGGCATTGAGAGAGTCATTTAAGGTCGTGGCATAAATTATCAATGGTTTTCCCGAGATAGGGACTGCCAAAACAGGAGGTGTCATTAAGTATTTTTTAATGTCCTTGAAGGCTAGCTGTCATTTCTGTTCCCAAACAAATTTGGCATCCTTTTTAGTTAAGTCCGAGAAGGACTGACACCTACCTGAGAGATTAGAAATAAAGCGTCTTAGATATGCCAACGTCCCTTGAAAGGAACGTGGTTGTTTTAAGGTTTTGGGAGGAGTAATTTCCAAGATAGCTTTAATCTTATCTGGGTTGATGTCAATTCCCTGATGACGGACAGCGAATCCTAGAAATTTCCCGGAGGTAACGCCTAAGGCGCACTTTAAGGGATTCATCTTAAGGTCATATCGTTATAACCATTCGAACACGATCCTGAAATCGTACAAATGGTCTATATTCTATTTACTCTTGATGACCAAATCATCCACGTAGCATTCCACTTGGTTGTGAATGAGATCATAAAAAATCTTCATCATAGCTTGTTGATATGATGCTTCAGCATTCTTCAACCCAAACGGCATCACTATGTAGCAGAAAATCCTGATAGATGTCCTGAAGGCTGTAAGTGTTGCAACTTCTAGAGCCATCTTGATTCAATTGTACCCCTATGATCCATCCATAAATGAGATAATTTCATGTGTCAAAGTAATGTCCACCATCATTTTTTGTATTGGCAGCGGAAATTCATCTTTTGGACACGATTTGTTCAAATCTCTGAAGTCAACACATACACAGATTTGTCCATTACCCTTCTTAATCGGTACAATGTTAGCCAACTGATACACCTAAAATATATAGTATTTTTAGACACATTTTTATACCTATTTTTTAGATATTGCGCTTTAATGGAAGGTATTTTTGTGTTTTTCTTTCAGATGCAAGTAAAAATGAAAAAATGCTTAAAGGAGTGAAAAAGGATCAAATTTGGAGCAAAAAGGTGAAAAATTGGGCAAAAGATTTTTGGCGCCTAAGTGCCGGTTAAACAAAGAAAGCCGCGCTTAAGCACCGAGACCCCGCGCTTAAGTGCCAGTGGCAGTTACTAGACGAGTAAAATCAGTTTTCACAAATTTCGAAGAGGTTTCTAAGGCACCAATTGGCTTAATAAGTGGTTGTAACCACCTGTTGACCTCACTTTTGGTTGAGTTTTAGTTTTTCCTCTTTAGTAGCCTAAGGTCTAGCATTAGGACTTTCCTATTGACTATTCTTAGAAAACTAGACAAGGAACCCTCACCATTAGAAATTCTACACTCCTCTTTACTCAACTTGAAGTTCCACATATTGGTCCTAACCTCTAGCACTTAGTAGGTGGGGTCACTATGGGGGAAACTCAAGATGAGTCACCCTTAGGACTGCTGGACCTTAGGGTTGACCCTGGGTGTTGGTCTAGGGCTAAGGCACTTGTTTGCACTCACAATCACTCATTACCCTAAACCCAAAACTTCTAGGCTTTGGTCCCTTGATACTTTTAGGAGACTCCTGTAGGTGGTTCCCTAAACCCATTAGCCATAGGCTAGGGTTTAGCTAAGACCACACCTTAGAGGACCCAAAATGGGGTTTCCATTGATCCATGGCTTATTTATGATGGTTGGCAATCCAACTCTATCAAGATACCCAACCCACCCTATTGCCCATAAATTCCCCTAAATTACCCACATACCCTTGGGACACCAAATTTGGCCAAAATCTCAAAATCTAGCCAAAATATCCAAACTTGTTCAAAAATCATTTCAAACACCTTAAAAACACTCAAATTACCCAAAATCACCAAAATTGACGAAAATTACCAAAATACCCCTCCTTACCCCTCATTGGCCAAAAATTCTAAAAATTTTAAAAAATTCTAAAAATTTCCAAAACCTCCCAAATATTTCCAATTTCATTTTTCTCAACTATCACATGACCAAATTTGGCCAATTTAACCATCTTTGATCAAAACCCCCAAATTGCCCTTTAAAGGCCTATATTTTCCCGAAATCACCTCAAATGTCTATCCAATTGGTCTCAATTTACCCCAATTTCAAATTTAAACTCAATTTCTCTCTTCATATGACCAATATAGACCAAATTCAAGCCCAATTGATCCATGATTTGAACTCAATTTTGATTTAGATCAATACCCCAATTTTTGCCCCATGACTTGGTTCCACCAAATTGAACCCATAGCCCACTCAATGGGCCACAATTTGTGTTGAAAAAGCTTCATAAAATTCCTACACATCAAATTTGACCTTCAATTGGCCTTGGTAGGACCTCAATTTCATTTGATTTCAACCTATGTCCAAAAGCCCCAAATTGACCATATCTCAAAATTTCACCAAATTGAGGGCCTTAACCCTAAAATTTCCACTCCATCCCTTCATGAAAAATCTTCAACCCTTGATCATGTGGACTATTTAATTTAGACTTAGCTCAAGGCTAACCCAACCTAGACCCATGTCTAGTCCAACATGCCCAAATTGGCCAAATCTCACAAATCCCTCAATTTGACCTACCAATTGAACCCAAAATCACTTCAGCCCTTCACCAAAAATCTTCATAACAATCATCTACACAATGTTGATCAATCAATTGGGTCATTTGACATGGCTAGCCTAGCCCAAACCCAAACTTTGATCACTTGAACCCACATTGAACCTATGCATTAAAGATGGCATAACTACCCCAAAGTCACCAAATTAACTCCACCTAAGCCATTGGTTAGACCCTAAGACTGAGCCAAACCCAATCTAACAACCTAAGCTAAGCCATGGATCAAAGGTCCCCTAAATTAAGGGATTTCATTCCATTTTTTCTTAAGCTTAGGATATTTTTGCCAAAATTAAACCTCAATCCATTAAATTGCTGTGACATATTCCCCTGGGTTCCCTGAGCTCCGAGCTACCTCCCTCTGGCCTACAGGCCTGCCTAGTGTTCAAAAAAAGGCCAAATTGAGAGCAACCCCCATGGAGCTTTACCCAAATCAAACCTAGAGGCCAGCTCATCCAAATTAAACTGTAGAGCTCCTCTGCCCTCCACCTAAGCACCACAATGCACCCAAACTTATGCCCTGACAGCCAACCCATGGCCATTTTTATAAAAACTCACCTCCACGGCCATGGGAGGTGTGCTAAAATTTTCTCAGAGAGAGCTTCCCTAATCACCCGCAAAGCTTCCTTGAGACCTCCACAACCCATTCCAATCACTCCACTGCCTTGATTCCCCCTGTGTAACCCTAATTTTGAGCTTAAAAATTAGGGTAGAAATAGGACATCTCTAAAAAAATCCACCGAACTTCAATTGCTTGCGCCCACACCTTCACAATAGCAAGAGAAGGCAAAGCCCCATCAAATTATCCTCTGAAATAGCCTCCACCATAGCTCTAGGCCAACACTTGAAATCGAGCTTGGTCGAACTCATACCTAGGCCTTACATCACAGTAAGATGCTTAATCTCTAGCCTCCTTTAACCCCAACGAACATGCCAAGGCCCTCTGATTGAAGCTTCACTTCTCAGATCACAGGTATTAAATTTCTCCTTCTCCCGAGCCTATTTTGACTCTCCATTTGATTGAACTTAATTTCATTACATGATTGTCGTATGGATGTGTTCGTCTCACTTAGACGAGTCCATAGGATAAAACCTGATATGATTTAGTTGAGTCTAGGCTGAGATCTTAGGGTTTTAATGTGGATGGTCACGGGATCACTCTATCAGGGATGATGATGGGGAGCCGTTCGATCAAGCGTGTATCAAATGGATGGGGCAGATCAAGACGGACAGCGCTGCGGGACATAAACAGCGGGACGAGTCAGCAGCTATGTGAACGGCGATGTCCAACCAGAGCGCGCCACGCATGCCTTCGGAGATGCCTAGGATCTAGTCAGCACGCGTTGTTTAAATAGATAAATAGGGAATTTTCTTATTTATTTAAATACCCCTAACTTAAAAAATTCATATCTTAGTGTAAAAAAATCACAAAAATAAAATAAAAATACCCTCTTGCTCAGTGAAAAGAGGAGAATAATGTAAAAATAATTTTAAGTCCATGTTATTTATATTTTATTTTTAATCAATTAAATACTGATTTGAATGTTTTGATTCTCCATACATGTAGACTTATCAACATAGCTTGAATTTTTGGCATGTTTTAGCCTCTATCAAGGGGAACATTTTTTTTATTTTTCCAAAGTCAGAGGAGGTGGCTAGACAGAGAATCACATTTTTCAAGTTTATGTGCATTATTTGCTTAAAATAATCATGGAAATTAGCATGTTGCTTAGAAAAATCTAAGAAAATTTTGGACGGTTTACTATGACTAGAGAACCTTTAAGAAAATTTCTCATGAGTTAAGCCATTTAAAATGCACCTAACTTTCAAAAAAAATAAATCACTGAGATAATTAATTTTGAAAGATATACACATTTAAATGACTTGATTTTTGATCTCTGCTGTTATTTATGATCCAGAGAACTCACCATAAAAATTTCAATATATTTTGAGCTCATTTGATAACTTAAGTTGATTTTTATGGATAAACATCACTTTTGGCATTTAAATGATTTTTAAAAATCAAAATATAACTAAAAAATTTATAAAACTTGATTTTTTGAGTTCTCTGTGATTAGGGGTAATTTCTAAAAATAAAATGATATTTAAAATAAAAAATTAATTTTTAGCCTATTTTAAATATTTAAATAATTAAAAATTCATAAAAATCACAAAAATAATAAAACTTATGGAAATATTATAAATTGCTTCCTAATCACTTAGGAACAATTAGAATATTTTCCTGATTTTCTAAATAAAGAAACTGAATTTCAAAGTTTAAAAATAATTTTTTAAAGGCTAAAAATGAGTTTTCACTAAAAATAATTTCAATAAATCAAATAAAACTTAGGAAAATATAAAATCTTCTTCTCTGAGTTCTTTGACCTTAGGGAGACTTCTCAAAAATACAAAACTTAATTTTCCCCATTTAAAATATTTTATATTTAATAAATAACACAGAAATTAAACTAATTCTTAAAATTCAAAAAAAATCCAAAAGATAATAAAATTTGGTCCAAAGGCTTCCCTATCATAAGCCTATCTCCAGTAAAAATTTCAAGGAATTAGGATCTACCTTGGTCAAGTTAGGAATTTTCTTTGAAAAATCTTATGTTTGCATGAAAATAATCATATAAATGAAATTAAATTTTGAAAAATCACATTTTCTCCTCTGATGTCTTTATTGACCCATGAATGAGGTAGGATAAAATTTTTAAAGTCATTTGAATTGAATTTGACAAATTATGAAGTGTTAGAGATTTAGGGGCAAATATGTAATTTTGGAAATTTAGCCTTAATTAACATTTAGGCTTAATTAAAGAAGGGAAATGGGTAACCTCTGATCTTAATTTGGACGTTTGAAACACAAGGGTTCAATTAGTAGAAACTAACCTCACATTCTTAATTAAAAAGATAAGTCAATAAATTTCTAAATTAGTAAAATTTGGAAGTTTATTAAAATAAATGAACCTAGGGCTTAGGGGTATGACTTTTCAAATCAATAATTAATCAATTTAATACCTCTATTTTGATTTTCAAAAAAAATTCAAATCATGAATCATGACCACCTAAAGCCTAACCTTTTTCAAAACTAATTGGACACTCACCTAGGTCTTAAGGGCTTAGTAGTGACAAGCTAAATTAAGTTTCATTTTAATGAGGATTAGAAAAGTAAATATAACTGAAAATTAAAACATCTTTCAAACACTTCAAGCCCAATTAGGTTTAAAATTTTGTGAAGTGTTCCAATAACCCTAACTTGTCTCTTTAAGGGTCTTTTCCCACATAATTCTTAAATTGAATCACAAGTGATAATTACCATATTCTTAGGGATGATTGAGACATCAGTGCTCACTAAGCATTAAGGGTATTTACAAGATGAATTATTAAGTAACATAATAAGCTTAAAAGAACTCGGGATTTTCCACCAAGCAGCGAGAGAGTAGCACGGACCTGCTTCTTTCTCTAGATCTGTTGGATATCTTGAAGATTTACTAAACTTAAAATGTTTTGCTTGACAAAATCAACCTTAATTAAATCCCTAAAGACCCACCAAGATATGACATAAGGTTAGGAAAACTACCAAAACCTTACTTTTTTCCTCTATATAAATTGCTTGACATGCATTTTGAGTTTCAGCTGGTGGAACGACAAGACTAAGCAGGTACATTTTTACAGTTTTCAGCGTTGTCTTTCTTGTACTTTCATACTGTATTTTTATACCTGCAAATTTACATGTTAAACAACGATGACACCCTGCATGAAAACTAAAACTATCAGGATAGCGACAAAACCAAAACCAAAACCAAAACTAAAATCAACCAAGATAAAATTCACCGCCACAACATTCAAAATATAAAACAACTCAAAATTTAATCACAAACATCACACAAAACTACAACTTCAACTAAATTAAGACATCTCTATCGGATGATCAGGAATTCCTCGGAGGAGGTAACCTACGGTTGCTAACGAGGCTTCCCACAGTCTAAATGAAATTATGAAACTAGTTAAGTTGAGTTTAGTAAGTTCATTTAAACTAAGTGAATCCAATAGAAAATAGTTGTGCTGGAAGGAATCGTAGGATCCTAACCGGTGTCGCTCTAATCAACTTTAACATGCCCCAAAAAAATTTAAAGAACTACAACCATAGGGCCACCTGATTTGACATCATAACTTGACACACTAGAATTAAAGAACTTCAACCATAGGGCCACCTGATTTGACATTATAACTTGACACACTAGATAACTAAAACTCGTTGCGGCAAGGAGCTTGGAGCTAGCTTGGTGGGCAGCACGGCCATCTTCAACAGCAAAATCTGTCTTCCCATCGCGGGAAGGAGCTTAGAGCTAGCATGGTGGCAGCATGACCATCTTCAACAGCAAAACCTGTCTTTCCCAGCTAAACCAATTTTCCTTCCTTATATATAAACAACAAAGCCATAGGATTTCGAGGTTGCTTGCTTATGCAACGTAAATCCTCACTTATCTTTAGGCCTTTGTATAATCCTGCTTTACAATATAAGCCCTAACTAGTCTTAGGATTCCGAGGTTATCGTTTGTCACGACCTAAACCCTCACATCTTCCAGGTTATTTATGTGATCATTTCACATAAATTTAAGCCTTAACTAATAAAATTGGCAAGATGAAACACCTAAATATTTTTCCTCAGAAATGAAGTCAAACATTAGGATAGCTTGGGAAGTCACCGGGGTTCTCCTTTGGATCCATGACATCCCCTAGTTCTTCCTCCATTGGACTCTATAATAAAATGTTCCAAATTTGAACCA
Source organism: Phalaenopsis hybrid cultivar (assembly GCA_002079205.1). Lineage (NCBI taxonomy): Eukaryota > Viridiplantae > Streptophyta > Magnoliopsida > Asparagales > Orchidaceae > Phalaenopsis > Phalaenopsis hybrid cultivar. Next base: position 73,119 of record JXCR01052657.1, read on the forward strand.
ATCCTCTTTCACACCTCTACGTCCAATCTCATTGAAAAGTCCTACCCTTTGAAACTCCTTGAAGATAATATTTCCTGATTTTTATCAAGAGTCTTCTTATGTTACTTTGGTCATTTAAGATGTGATTAACTATAGGGGCTTGCCCTTATAGGAAGAATGTCTGAACCCAGCTTAATATAAACCCTATTTAATCTTTTATAATAAATAAGGGAACTTGTAGGCAAATACAAAGGTTTCGCAGACCAAACGGATGTATATATTCCTTAATTTATTTGACCGAGCCTCATTCTCAATTCTTGTGTTTATCCTTCTGGATAAATACAAGACTTGAGGTATAGCGCTCTTTCATTTAAACTATGAAAAATATGGGGTCAGTTTGATTTCATATTTTTTTCTAAANCGAAGCGGGCAACAGGATTTTGATTCTGGTGTTCGACAGCTTACGGGCAACTCCCCCACCCAAAAAATAGTGCTGACACCACCATGGACAAAAATTATCATGCAAGGATGCATCTCTTGGGAAAATACATCGAATCAAGACACATTTTGAAGAGATCCCAAGGAACCTCTTGGAGAAATATAAAAGGAAGAAGAAGGGACTTAGAAAAGAGTCCTGAAAGTATTGGCAAGTTTTAAAGGTTCTTCTCTGAGAAGTTAGTTCAGAGAGATTTTCAGGAACCACTTTTTATTTACTTTATCCTTTTTGTTATTTTAGTTTGTGTGATTGTAAAAGAGGAAAGATTCAAAGGAACATCAAGAGTTTGGTGGAGGACTTGAGATAAGTTTTTATCTTTCTGTTTTAGACTACTTTTGGTTTTAATCGAGACTTGTTGTTGGTTTGACAATGATTTCTTCTTTTTACTAAAGTGTGGTTTTTTTTTTCCATGAATTTTGAGTAGTTTTTATTATCTTTCTTCTTAAAATGATAACTAATTAAGTTTTGGATGGAATTTTTGGAGAGTATTGATCTTTACTATTGGAAGAAGTTTTGATAATTTAAATCCATGCACTTCATTTACTTCTTGATTTGGCCAATCCAGATGTTAAAATTTACTGTGAGANGCTAGCGGGTCTTCAGAACTATTCAAACTTTAAATTAGCCAATGTTCTTTAAAGCATCCCTGGTAAGGGTAAATAATATTATTGCTCCTATTTGGAACAACACAATTTGCATACTTCCACAACAAGTTTTCATATTAAGTACTTTTCTTCTACAAAAACTTTAGTTATCTTTTTAAATTGTTATGTTTCGTTAAAATATCAAAAATACCAAAATATACTTTCACAACAGAATTCCTATACTTATTACTGATTCATGATAAGAAGAAAGATATTTTCAAACACAATTTGCATACTTTCACAACAGAATTCTTATACTTATTACTGATTCATGATAAGAAGAAAGATATTTTCATATTAAAGTACTTTTCTTCTACAAAAACTTTAGTTATCTTTTTAAATTGTTATGTTTTATTAAAATATCAAAAATACCAAAAATATTTAAATTTAAATTCCTGCAAAAAAAATTTTTAGTTTAAGTAATTATCTTTTTAAAAATAGAAAAACTTTCTAAAAAGTGCATATTGCATTTTCTTCCCAATGGGTTTGATATTCAAGTCTTAATCAAAAAGTCTTATATTACTTGATAACTATACATATGCTTGCATAGTATCCCAATATAAATATATATAAATTAAAAAGTTAAATTCTTATTTTTTTCAGGATCAAGTTTTTGGTTTTTTTGTAAAATAAGGAAATATAAGTGAAAAATACCATCAGAACTATTGTTATACTGTGCATAAGCATTAAGTGAGGATCACTAACCACATGGAGTATTGCTCTTCTCTTACAAATTTAGCGTCTATTAACTTCTCACCTCGACAATGACTTGTTACTCTATCTCAAGGTGCATTCTTCTAGGAGCTTTTTTACCGGGGGCCACCCCGAGTTTATGAACTGTAACTTCTACTGACATTCCTGACATTTCATCATAACTCCATGCGAAGCAATCTTTGAATTCTATTAAAATTTTAATCAACTCTATAGATTCTTCATCATTGAGTAGAGAACTTATAAACATAGATGGGGGCTGCTCTTCAGTCCCGAGGTTAATTTTCTTCAATTCATCGACAGTTGACTTGATTTCTTCCTCAAATTCTGGCGGAGCCTCTTCTATTAGCTGATCAGTAGATTCATCCTCTATATCTAGGCAATCCTATTTCAATTTATTAATGACAACCATGCAAAATTCTTAATCATTGACTAGTCCGACTGTACCAAATCTGAGACTCTCTTTCGAGTTGGGAGTTTGACTTTTAACATCCCATAATTTTTTAAAAAAGTTGTAATTTATATTTTTAACATCTGTTTTAGCAAATGTCCCTGTTGAATTAACTTTTGTACATAAGGTGAAATGTAACCAAAAGGAAATTCCATTAATTCATTGGGATCTTCATCCAAATTTACAAGATTTTCAAGATTATTAGAAGTAGAAGCACATAAAATTTGATCAACTTTGAACCAGTGCCCCGGACTTACTTGAACTCTAAACTCTCAACCATTTGAGGGAGAATCAGAGTAAGGGTCATGTTGTTCACATAGTGGTTTATTCGATCATACATTGTCTCATATTCATTTTTCTCTGTATCTTCTAAGGATATCTCGTACTGAGGTTTCTTCTATTTTTTCATCATTATTTCATCTTCAAAACTTTCTTCATCGTCAATGTTGATGGTTGGCCTATTCCATTTAATAATTAAATTTATTTTTCCTCGTCCACGTCCCCGGCCTTGACCTTGGGTGCACGAACTAAAAGAAACCCCACCAACTCGTTGCAAGAGAGTGGTGGAAGATTACTGAAGAAGAGTTGAATGGTCTTGCCATTGTAACTCGTTTACATTGTAATTCAATAATTGAATTTCATGAGAGAAGTCAGTTTTCCTTGGACATGCGTAGTAGGCGGCATCTTCTTGAATGCTAACTTCATGAACTGAAAATGGTTGTAAATCTCCCTAGAAGCAATGTTCTTGTCCTTCCTTGTAGTACTTATTGCTTTAGTGTAGCGATGATGGAACCATGTTGTGTTCATGAATCCACGGTCAACCAAGTAGAGCACTGAAAGATGTCTCGGCGTTGATGATATGGAATTTAGGAGTTGTTGCTAGTTCTCCAACCTTCATAAGCAATGTAATTGATCGAAGGGCTCTCTTCCCATTTTGGTTAAATCCTCTTAGCATCATTTTTTCGGGCGTAATCTCCTGGTCTGCAATGTCCAAATTGTCCAATGTCCGTAGACTCATTAAGTTGAAGGATGCTCCAGGATCTACCAAAACTCTGGACAACATGAATCAGCTGATGTTAACGGAGATATAGAGTGGACGATTATCATCGGCGATACCGAGCAGCAAGTCTTCATCTGTGAAGGTTACTGATCTTGATATTCTTTCTTTAAATTTATAATTTAAGAAGTTGACACCGCTACTTAAAGATTTTAATGCCCGGCAACGGTGCTAAAAACTTGATCCCTGGATATTGCTAATAAGTAAAGTATAACAATAATTCAAATTATATTTCACTTATATTTCCTTACTTGGCAACAAAACCAAAAACTTGATCCTAAAGAAAAATAAGAATTTAACTTTTAATTTATATATATTGGGATACTATGCAAGTATACGTATTGTTAACAAGTAATATAGGACTTTTTAATTAAGACCTGAATATTGAACCCACAGGGAGAATACATAATATGCACTATTGAACAACAAACTTTCTATTTTTAATAAAAAGATAACTATCTAAACTAAAGATAATTTTTACAGTAATGAAAATTTAAATATTTTTGGTAATTTTAATATTTTGATAAAACAATAACAATTTAAAAAGATAACTAGAGTTTTTGTAGAAGTAAAGCACTAAACATAAAAATATCTTTCTTCTTGTTATGAATCAATAATAAGTACAGGAATTATATTGTGAAAGTATGCAAATTGTGTTGTGCCAAATAAAGAAATAATATTCTTTGCCCTTACTAGAGATGCTATAAAGAATATTGGCTAATTTAAAGTTTGAATAGTTCTCAAGATCGGCTAGGTAGGGAAGATACTAACTCTCACTCAAGAGTTCCCTTAATTCCCACCACCTGGGAGCTAACATCTCGTATCAGAACCTAAAATAATAAACTAAGTTGGGGGATTTAACCTGTCACTTTAAAGTCCTCTAACTCTACACCCTTCAATGAATATTTCCCTATTTATTTGCACTCAATCATATGAACTACATTCTCATTCATACAACCTCATGTGATTTTTTCCAATTTTTGATTGAGATAATACCAACCTGGTTCTTACATGTTCTCACAACAAATTTTAACATCTAAATTGGTCAAATCAAGTGCATGGATTTAAATCATCACAACTTCTTCCATCATTGAAGATTAATACCTTCCACAAACTTCCGTTCAAACCTTAATTACTTATCATTTTAAGAAGAAAGATAAAGAAAACTACTCAGAATCAATGGGGAAAACAAAACACACTTTAGTTTAATAGAAGAAATCATTGTTAATGAACAACAAGTTTCAATTAAAACCAAAAGTAGTCTCAAAACAAAAAGATAAAAATTTATCTCAAGTCCTCCACCAAACTCTTGAAGTTCTTTTGATTGTCTTCTCTTTACAATCACTCAAAATAAAATAACAAAAAGGATAAAATAAAAGTAAAAGTGGGGCCTAAAAATCTCTATCAAACTAACTCCCCAAATGAGGACTTTCAAAACTTTCCAATATTTTCAGGACTCTTTTCTAAGTCCTCTCTTCTTTCTTTTATAAATTTTCAAAACTTTCCAGTACTTTTAGGACCTCTTTCCAAGTCCCAATCTTCTTTCTTTTATAATTTTTCAAAAGGTGCCTTGGTTTCTCTTCAAAATATGTCTAGATTCGATGTATTTCTCCAAAAGATGCATCCTTTCGTGATAATTTTCATCCATGGTGGTTATAATCACCTATTAAGCCAATGGGTGCCTCAAAAACCTCTTCAAAATTTGCATAAATTGAATTTACTCGTCCAATAATTGCCACTGGCGCTTAAGCGCGGTGCCCTTGGCACTTAGGCGTGACCTTCTCTGTTTAGCCGGCAGATCTAGCGCTTAGGTGCCAAAACTCTTGAGCTTGTTCCAAGTTGTACTTCATTAATCCCTTCCAGTATACGGATCAGTTGGAGATATTAGCTCAGACGAAATCATATTATGGAACCTTTTTCAGGCTCTATTAAATATTCTATCGGGATCGTTATATTCTCTTCTTTAAGATTTTTCTCGATCCAATCTTTGAAGATGAAACATTCCTCTATAGTGTGTCCAAGCAATCTGTGATACGGGCAATAATTTGGTTGATCTTTCTTATCGAGCTCTTCGGATTTCTTTGGATCTGGTAATCTGAACTCAGGCTTCTTCATCAGACTTCTGAACATCTTGAATATCGCTTTGTCTTTAAAGGAATACACTGTTTTCTGACATTCTGCCAAAGATATTCTCTTATTCTCTGCCCTGTGTGTTCCTCCCTGAGGCGGTCGTTGGCTGGACTGGCCATCTTGTTGTGTCTGTTGTCGAGCTTGCTATGATGACGACTGATGGGAATTTTCTGCATGTATTTTCATTAGTTGTTTTCCTTTATTGACCGTTGCAACTGTTTCAGACTTCTTTTCAAATACTCTGGTCGTCGTGGACTTCTCGGCCTTCTCATGAGAATCCATATGTTTGACTTCTTCTTGAAGATTGTTGGCTTTGCTGAGTAGCTTCTCAAAAGATTTCATGGTGAGTCCCTTGAGCATGAAAGCTTCTGGCCCATGGATGCTCTTGAGTAAGATCTCAATTACATGGTGTTTCTATAGCTGAGGTTCACATTTTATGCTAAGGTTTCTCCACCAAAAGTTAGTCCACTAATGTCTCGTTGGGCTTCTGCTTCTCTACTACAAGATCTCCAATAGACACATGATATTGGCCTGGGATTTCTAGTTCCATCAAATATCTTAAAGTTTGGCACACAAAGCCCTCAAGGTAGGGTACGGTATCAAACTCCAATAGGTAAGGTCTACCCTTTAAAACCAATGGACCATCCTTAGATTAGGCTAAGTCCTCCCAAACTTGCTCGACCATTTGCTTAAATTCCTTTTCTGGCATGGCACTTGATCATCTCTATTTGTTGAGGTGGCTTCTTTCCTTTCATCTGTGATGTGTTTAATCTCCGATTGATTGACTTTTGGAGAGGCTAAGTGCGGTGGTTGACACTGTCCTTAAACTATGTCCATGGCAGTCACGGCAACGACCATCTCTTTCATTCTTTTCTCCATTTGACTGATTTGCTTATCTCTTAAGAAAGTAGCCCTATGCAGCTCATCTGCAGTATTCTCTTTGACGAGAGGTTGAGCATCGTGCACAGATGCAATGGCTCTGGTCTCGATGAAATGGACATCCATGAAATCTTCCTCGAGGTAATCATTGAATTCAAAATCTTCATCATCATCAATAAAAACTCCTTGTTCTTGGGTTAACTCAGAAATCTTGACCCTGAGCTTTTTGACCTTTTCTTCAATCATTGATTATGGTAGCATCTTGTGATCTGGAGAACTTGGCTGGATATCCTCCACTTATTTCTCCATCTCGCTAGTAATTACTACGATAATGTGGGATACTTCAGACCCTGGCTTCTTTCTATGATCCTGCCCTATGGGCTTGCTGGAACATATCGGTACGACAACCTTTGATATCCATACCCTTTTCTTTGACGGTGATGTCTTGAGACAGAGTGTCTCAGCAGAAACATCAGCATGTCGAAGAAAAGTATGATCCCTATGGTGCAGACCAGATAAGGTACTAGGTAACTCTTCGTATTTTCCTTTGAAGTTTTAAGAACATCCTTGTGACACGTAATTGGTAGAATTTTTGGACCTAGACTCAACTTAGCTGGTCGACGTCTTGTGGGTCTAGTGGCAGTAGAATCTGTAGTATTAGTGGTGGTATCAACTCTGCTTCTCAAGCAGAACCAGACGAGAATGCGAGAGGTAAAGCTTCAATTGACTTTTGAGATCTCCTGGTAGATCTGACGTCCTTTAAGATTTCTTTCTTCATGTGAGGGGATAATGCATGTCCCACTCATTTGAGTAACTCGCCAGCTAAACAACCTTCTTTAGAAGCTAGTTTCTGGAAAACCGTATCAACTCGGGCGATAGGAGTAGGCTTCTTCTTCTCCCTACCATGTCCATGAGGTGACGGTAAGGTACCAACAATTTTTTGAATACTTTCATACTCATTAGTATCAATTAAGGGATGGAACCTACTCCCTTGCAGGAGTGGAAAGATCTCTAGTAATCCTGACTCTTCCTATGGAGGAACTTCATCAACAGGTACTTTCTTAGGAATCTGGGCTTTAGTAGCCCTCCGAACCCTTCGACTGTGGTTTCTCCTTTGAGTTCGGGCTAATCGTGCAATCCTCAAACTCGATCTGATTTCAAACACTTACGGCGGATCAACCAATCCTTCAGCCAGGTTATTGAAGATCATAACTTCTTTTCCCTTAGCAGAAACGGGAACAGCAGGTTTGCTAGGTTCCATGGCGGCAGTAGTCTTGATCTTCTTATAAGAAGGGAAATCTTGTGGGCAACTCAAGTTAAACTCAGTAGACGGTTCTTGAACCTCCGGAGCAATGACTTTCATTATGATAAACGGAGCTTTCCCGAAAACGACCTTGAGATCTTTAAATCCGACTCTGAACTTGATGGTGGAAGTGACATTGCGTGCATCGCGGCTCATTGGTAGGTTGCAGGAAAAGGTGAGAGTTGGGAACGCCATTGCAACAGCTCAAAAAGAAAGCTCAGGGGTTAGCTATTTGGTCAACACCCTGTAATCTTAGTGCAAGCACTAAAAATTAACAGAGGTCGATCTTTAGACCGGGTAAATCTTTATTTAATTTGTGGAAATTTCAAAGCTTAGTAAAAATAATTTGCAAGTAGAAAGATTTAATTAATATAAGGAAAATTAAAGAGCATGTGTAGCATGACAGGATCCGATTTAATTTGCAAAATAACAAATTAAACTCGAAAGGGAAAAAAGTGTCGTTCAGGACCCAGTGTGGGACCAACTTAATAATGCAAGATGCCCAGGTGGAACTATTCCACCAACACATCTATGGGGGGTCCGACCCCACACAAAGATTAAAAATTCCTTAATGGCCTCTTGAACCTTCCTATTCGTAGGTGATCGAACAGACGGCCGTGAACTGCAAAGGAGTTGACTGTACTTTCCCAAGATTGAAATGGGTAAAGCATGCCAACGGAAGAAGGGTAATTTGGCCCATGAGGGACATGGAAACATTACCAATGTATGAAAATAATATTCCTTGATTTAAACAAAGAGAGAAACTATTCTCCAGCAGAGTCGCCAGAAGCTGTCGACACTATTTTTGGTTGAAGGATTTGCCTGTTGGAAGCTGTCAGTCACCGGAATCAAAATCTCATTACCCGCTTCGGAAAGATATTTTAATTTACATATATATACAAGTTTTAGAAAAATATGAAATCAAACTAACCCTATATTTTTCATAGTTTAAATGAAAGAGTACTATACCTCAAACCCTGCATTTATCCCCAAGGATAAATAAAAGACTTGAAGATGAGACTCGATCAAATAATATAAGAAATATATGACGTCCATTTATTCTTCAAAACCATTTTATTTACCAACAATTTCCCTTATTTAATATATAGAATTAAATAGGGTTTGGAAAAGCTTCCTATAAGGACAAGCCCCTATAATTAATTACATCATAAATAACTGAAGTCACCTAAGAAAACTCTCAATAAAAATTAAGAAATGTTATCTTCAAAAAGGTCAAAGGGTAGGACTTTTCAACGAGACAGACAAAGAGGTGTGAAATGGAAATGGCTCAAATTTGGAGCATTTATTGTAGAGTCCAAATGAGGAAGAACTAAGGGATGTCATAGACCCGGAGGAGAACCTAAGTGACTTCCTGGTCTATCCTATTGTTTGGCTTTGATTTTGAGGAAAAATTATTTAAATGTTTCATCCTACCAATTTTATTAAGTTAGGGCTTACATTCGTCTGAAACGATCACACAAATAGCTTGGAAGATGTGAGGGTTTAGGTCATGACGGAAGACAACCTTGGAATCCTAAGATGAGTTAGGGCTTATATTATGTAGCAGGGTTATACGAAAGCCTAAAGATAGGGTGAAACAACCTTGAAATCCTATGGCTTGGTTGTTTAATTCTAAGGAAAGATGTGTTGTTGTAGATCCACTTGCTATTGAAGATGGTCGTGTTGCCCACAATGCTAACTCCAAGCTCCTCATCGTGATGAGTTTAAGTTTTCTAATGTGTCAGGTTATAATGTCAAATCAGATGTCCCTCTGGTTACGGTTCTTTAAATGTTATGAGGTATAATAAAGTTGATTAGAGCGACACCGGTTAGGATCCTACAGTTCCCTCAATCTAGTACCACTATTTTCTATCAGATTCACTTAGTCCAAATGAATTTACTAAAGTCAACCTATTGAGTTCCATACTTTCATTTAGACCATGAGAAGTCTCATTTTTTGTTTAGGAGTTGCCCGTTAGAAGTTTTTGGCCGTTAGAATCAAAATCTCATCGCCCACTTCTAAAAGGCTTTTTTAATTTACATATATATATAGACTAACCCCATATTTTTCATAGTTTAAATGAAAGAGCATTATACCTCAAACCCTGCATCTATCCCGAAAGATAAACACAAGACTTGAGGCTCGATCAAATAAATTAAGAAATATATGATATATGTTTAGTCTGCGAAACTATTTTATTTGTCGACTAGTTCCCCTATTTAATATGTTGAATTAAAAAGGGTTTATATTAAGTTGGGTTCAGACAAGCTTCCTATAAGTGCAAGCCCCAATAGTTAATTACATCTTAGACAACCAAAGTTACCTAAGAAAACTCTCGATAAAAATCAAAGAATATTATCTGCAAAGAGGTCAAAAGGATAGGACTTTTCAACTAAATCGGACAGAAAGGTGTAAAAGGGTAATGGTTCAAGTTTGGAACATTTTGTTATAGAATTCAAAGAAGGGAGAACTAGAGGATGTCATAGATCCGAAGGAGAACCTTGGTGACTTCCCAGTCTGTCCTATTGTTTGGTTTTAATTTTGAGGAGAAATCATTTGAGTGTTTCATCGTGTCAATTTTATTTGTTTAGGGCTTATATTTGTATGAAACAATCTCACAAATATCCTGGAAGATGTGAGAATTTAGGTCATGATGAACGACAACCTCGAAATCTAGTTAGGGCTTATATTGTACAGCAGAGCTATATAAAGGCCTAAAGATGAGTTGAGGATTTATGTTGCATAAGCAAACAGCCTCAAAATCATATGGCTTGGTTGTTTAATTTTAAGGAAGGAATGGTTAAGCTGAGGAAGACATGTTTTGCTGTTGAAGATGGTCGTGCTGCCCAGCATGCTATCTTCAAGCTCCTTGTCATTATGAGTTTAAGTTTTCTAAGCTGTCAAATTATAATGTCAAATCAGATGGCCCTATGGTTATGGTTCTTTAAATATTATGGCATATTAAAGTTAAAAAGAGTGACACCAGTTAGGATCCTACAGTTCCTTTGTTCCAGTACCACTATTTTCTATCAGATTCTTTTAGTCCAAATGAATTTACTAAACTCAACGTAATGAGTTCCATACTTTCATTTAGACCGTGTGAAGCTTAGTTAGCAACCGTAGGTTACCTCCTCAGAGGGATTCCTGATCAACTGATAGAGACGTCTTAATTTAGTTATAGTTGTTATTTGTGTGATGTTTGTGATTAAATTTTGAGTTGCCTTATATTTTGAATGTTGTGGCGGTGAAACTTATCTTGGTTGATTTTAGTTTTGGTTTTGGTTTTGCGGCTATCCTAGCAGTTTTGGTTTTCGTAGGGTGGCATCATTGTTTAACATGCAAGTTTTATAAGCATGAAAGTAAAGTGCGGAAAGTAAAAAAGGAAATGGTGTTGTAAACTGTAAAAGTGTACATAGTGAATCTTCTTGTTTCACCACCTGAAAGGTTAGTACTTGCAAGGCATGTATATGATGTTGTAAGGATTTTAAAATTGCAAAAGTAGATGAAGGTTTAGTTACCAAACCCCAAGTTATGATTTTATTGAATCTTGGTAAATCCTAGTGGATAATTTTAGAATAAAATATGGCAAGTCCAATTTGCCCTTCAGAATGTCCAATAGATTTCAAAATATTCAAGGTGTGACCCTAGATCACTTTGAATATCTCTTGAAATATCCCGAGTTCATTTTGATCTTATCATAATGTTCCAATAATCATCTGAGGTTGAGTGTGACTACCTCGTTACTTAGTGAAACTTGACAATTTAATTATCCTGAGGATAGGATACTCAATTAGTCAATTGATGTTTCATTTAAAAGTTATGTGAGTGGGCTCCCCTAAGGCGTATTTGAGTTGTTTAAGACTGTGGTGCCCGGAGTTAAATTCAGGCTTGTAGTTCTTGAAAGATGTTATCATCAAGCATATCATTTTTCTAAATCCAACCAATCAAATTTAGACGTGGAGCCTAGGTCCCTACTAAGCCCTTAACAATCATGATAGGTAAAATGGTGATTATCAAAATTTTGATTTAAGTGATATGTATTCTCATCAAATGGTCAAACCTTCCTCAACTTTGGGCTTAAGAAAAGTAAATTTTCATCTTTCTGACTTAAGCTCATTACTTAAGAATTTTTTGATCTTAATTGACTTCCAAGTCATGAAGATTAAGAGAATTATGCTTTTAGTTGATGTTGTGCAAGGGTGGGGGGTGAGTTTCTACCTTATAATCCCATTGTATTTCAATCATCCCAACATATTTATTAAGATCAAGATTACCCATTTTTCCCTTTGATAATCCTAAATTTTGATTAAGGCACCAAAGTTTTAAAAATTACTACTTTGCCCTTGGGGCACTTCACCTCATAATTCTTTAAGCACAACTCAAGTGATTCTGAGGGTTTAAAGTGTCATAGCCATGAGGTAATTAAAATGTTAGAGAAGAACATGTGGACCTCTCAAGATTTAATTTAATTTGGATAAATATTTAAATTTAGAAGGTAGGATTTTCAAAAGTTAATTTATTTAATTATGCAAAAAAACATTATATTTATGGAAAAATTATTAGAGGTTTCCTAAGGTCAGAGAAACACTTAGCAAAATTTGATGATTTTTTGAATCAAATTTCTATTTTTATTATTTAATTATAGATCAATTTTCATGATTTACTTAAATAGAAAATAGTGTGTTAATTAAAAAAATTATTTTTATACTTTTATTAGACTCCTCTTAGTTTAGAAACTTAGAAAATCAAGTTCTTATTTTTGTGATTTTTAATTTATTTAATATAATTATTTTATTGAGAAAATATGAAAAAAATCATTTTTAAGCCTTTAAAATTTTTTTTAACTTAGAAAAATTAGGAAAAATATCTTAATGAATTTTAAGTGATCAGAGGACATTCCCATTCATTTTGAATCAATTTTTTGTATTTTTGAAAATATTGATTATTTTAATTATTTGTAATTCAAAGTATATTTTAAAAATGAAATATTTTCACAAAAATCGGTTTTATTTTTACAAAATGCCCCTAATCATAAGGAACTCAGAAAAACAACTTCATAACTTTTTAAAGTGTATTTAATTTATTATAATTATCTTTGTACAAAAATATAAGATTTCTTACAAAATACATATTAGTGCCTAAATCAAGCCAAATAATATTCAAATTTTTACAGTGGGTAGAAATGATTTTTATGAACAATGTCAAGCTGATTTTGTTAATTTTTTAATGATTCAAAGCATCACAATATTTTTTCTAGATTTCTCTGACCATAGGAAACCTACTAAAATTTTTTTCATTATATTTCAAGTGATACTTTGATATATATAATTAAAATAAGCATTTTAGCTTCAAAATTTGGTAGAGATGCCCTCTGGCCTTGGAAAAATCAGAGAACATCTCATGTGTGATGAGGAATAAACCCTCAAAATTTAAAGCTATGATGAAATGTTTTAAGCCCTGGAGAATTAAAATACCACAGAGAAAGATATGGATTTTTTAAGTCAATATTATTCTCCACTGTCCACTGAGCAAGAGGGTATTTTTCTTTTATTTTTATAATTTTTCTAGAGAAAGATATGAATTTTTTAATTTTAGGCATGTAAAATAATTCAAAAATCCCTATTTTTCTACTTATCCACGTGGCGTCAACTCATCCTCGTCTGCCCCGAAGGTTCCACGCAACACTCCACCATTTGATGCTGCCAACCATGTAGCCTCCACGTAGACTGTGGTTTATGCACCATAGATCTGCTTAGCTTGATCTCCTTCCTTCGTTGAATACACACGCGATCAAACAGCTCTCCGTTATCGTCCCTAAGTGACCTAAAACGTGAGTCGTTCCCACTAAAACCTTAAGGTCTTGGTCTAGACTCAACCAAATTGCATGGGGTTTGTTTCTAAACATTCATCTACTCAAGAAAAACACATCTATATGGTTTATACGGTATGAAATACAGTGAATGCGTATGGAGAGTCGAAACAAGCTTGGTTTAGGGTTGGAGTTCAATACCTTTGTCTGAGAGGGGAGACCTCAATCAGATGGTTGTGGTAGCTTTGTTTGGTCTCAAAAAACCTCTGTATGAGGTCGCAAACCTTAGTGAGTGGTCTAGGTAAGAATTTGGTCAAGGTGGATTTCAGGTGTTGGTCTAGAGCTAGGTTAGAGGATATTTCAGAGGGGGCTTTTGTGGGGAAACAACTTCTCTCACTATAAGGATGGTGTGTGCACAAGTAATTGAAGTTTGGTGAGCTGTGGAGTTGTGGGGAGTTCTGTCTTAGTTTTGGCAAAAATTTGAGCTCAAAATTTAGCTTCTACAGTTGGGATCAGTCCGGGAAAATGGTGGGCTTGAACTGGGGAGGTCTTAGGGAGTCTCTGAGAGCAATTTGGCAGAGTTTCCTTAGGAAAATTTTAACTCTTCTTTTTTGTCCATGGAGGTAAGGTTTAAGTAAAAATGGCCTAAGGTGGCTGTCATGGCCAATTGAGGGGTGCAAAATGGTTCTTAGGTAGAGGGTTTTGAAGTGCTAAAGCCAATTGGAATTTGTCAGCTAAGATGGGTGAGTTTGGGTTTGAATTTTGTCTTGCAGCTCAGTTTTGGTGTTTTCTAGCCACTAGGCTAACCATCAGGGCTAGGGGAGGTGGTCAGGAGGTCAGTTGAGCCAGTGAGAGGGTCAATTATAATTAACCCTCAATGGCAAGTGATGATGGGAAAGATTTTTGGTTAAGGCCCACAAATGGGCATAGATCCCTTAATTTAAGGATCCAATGGTCCATAACTCGCCATGTTTGGTCCAAGGGGGTTTGTCCTGGTCAATAGAATGTGCTTAGTGGTTGTGGTGTCATCAATTTGGTGGCTTAGGCATGGCTAAGTCAATTTTTGTGCATGGGTCCAATTTGGGTCAACATGGCTAAAAGTTGGGTTTGGGTTAGGCTAACCATAAATTTGAGCCCAATTAATTTATCAAAATTGTGTATATGATTTTTATGAAGATTTTTGGTGAAGGATTGAAATTATTTTGAGTTCAATTGTAAGCTCAATTTAAAGTATTTTGGGCTTTTGGTCAATTTGGGCATGTTGGATTAGATTAGGGCTTAGGTTGAGCAAGGAATGGGATTTGGCTCAATTGAATGTTCCAAATGATCAATGAAGATGTCATGAGGATTTTTTATGAAGGAATGGAGTGGAATATTTAGGGTTAAGGCTTTCAATTTGGTGGATTTAAAGACATAACCAATTTGGGGCAAATTTGGGGATTTTTGAACTTGTGTTGAAATTAAGTGAAGATGAGGCTTTACCAAGGCCAATTAAAGGTCAATTTTGGTGTGTATAAGTGTTATGAAGAGTTTATGATTCCAATTGAGGTAAATTGATTAGGTTGTGGGGTTCAATCAGGTGAGATTAAGCTATAGGGTCAAAATTGGGGGTTTTGAATTAGATCAAAATTAAGCTCAAAGCATGGGCCTATTGGGCTTGAATTTGATTTATATTGGCAAAATGAAAGCTCAATGTGAGTTTATAATTGAAATTGAGGGAAATTGGAACCAAATTGATGGACATTTAAGGTGAATTTTGGGAAATTTGGCCTTTAAAGGCAAATTGGGGTTTTGGTCAAAATGGTCAAATTTGCCCACTCGAGTTCAATTGGAGGGTCCAAATTAGTTTTGGAGACATTTGGAGTGATTTTGGAGGTTTTGGAAAAGTTTGTGATACTAAGGGCATTTTTGTAGTTTTGGCAACTTTGGAGGTATTTTGGTAAATTTTGAATTTTTTGGTGGTTTTGGGTAATTTGGGTATTTTGAATTAGTTTGAAATGATTTTTGAACAAATTTGGATATTTTGAGCGAATTTGAGAATTTTGGCCAAATTTGGGACGTGGGGGTGTTTTGGTAATTTGGGTGGATTTAAAGGCAAAAGGCCAAGTTGTGTATTTTTGGTAGAATTGGGGTGTCAACCAGCATGTATGAGTTATGGACCAATGAGATTCCCATTTGGATCCTCTATGTATTGGTCTTAGCTAAATAGCTTAGGGCTAGTGGGCTTAAGGGACCATCTGCATGAGTCTCCCAAAAGATCAAGGGATCCAAGTCAACAATTTTGGGTTTAGGGATTGTGAGTGATTGTGATTGTGAGTGTAGTGAGTGAACAAGCTCCGGACCAACACCCAAAGTCAATCCTAAGGTCAATCAGTCCTATGGGGGCTCATCTTGAGCTCCCTCATACTGACCCCACCTACCAAGTGCTAGAGGTTATGACCAATATGTGAAACTTCAAGTTGAGCAAAGAAGAGTTTAAAATGTCTAATGGTAAAGTTGAACAAAGAAGAGTTTAAAATGTTTAATGGTGAGGGTTCCTTTCTAGTTTTCTAAGAATAGTCAACAGGAAAATCCTATGGCTAGACCTTAGGCAACTATAGAGGAAAACTAAACCTCAACCAAAAGTGGGGTCAACATGTAAGTTACCTCCTCCGATGGATTCTCGGTTGTCTGATAGAGACATCTTATTTAGTTGTAATTGTTGTTTTGTGATGTTTGTAATTAAAATTTTGAGTTGTTTTATATTTTGAATGTTGTGGCAGCGAGTTTTATCTTGGTTGATTTTAGTTTTTGTTTTGGTTTCACGGCTACCCTAGCAGTTTTGGTTTTCATGCAGGGTGACATCGTTGTTTAACATGCAAGTTTTGTAAGTATAAAAATATAGTGTGGAAAGTACAAGAAAAGACGACACTATAAGTTGTAAAAGCGTACCTGGCGAGTCTTATCGTTCCACCACCTGAAAGTTCAGTACTTGCAAGGCATGTATATAATGTTGCAAGGAATTTAAATTACAAGAGTAGACGAAGATTTAGTTGCCAAACCACAAGTTATGATTTTATTGAATCTTGGTAGATCCTACTGGATAATTTTAGAACAAAATATGGCAAGTCCAATTTGCCCTTCAAAATGTCCAATAGATTTCAAAATGCTCGAGGCATGACGTTAGATCACTTTGAAGACCTGTTAAAATATTCTGAGTTCCTTTTGGACTTATCATAATGTTCCAATAACCATCAGAGGTTGAAGTGTGACTACCCTGTTGCTTGGTGAAACTTAACAATTTAATTATCCCAAGGGTAGGATACCCGATTAGTTAATTGGTATTTTATTTAAAAGTTATGTGAGTAGGTGCCCCTAAGGCAAGTTTAGGCTATTTAAGAATATGGTTCCCACAATTAAGTTCAAGTTTGTAGTGTTTAAAGATGTTAATCACCAATTATGTTATCTTCTAAATCCGATCAATTAAGCTTAGACATTGAGCCTATGTCATTATTAAGCCTTTAACAATCATTATAGTTGAAAAGGTGATTATCAAAATTTTGATTTCAGTGATATGTATTCTTATCAAATGGTCAAACCATCCTCAACTTTAGGCTTGAGAAAAGTGAATTTCCATCTTTCTGACTTAAGCCTGTCACTTAAGAATCGTCTGATCTTAGTTAACTTCCAAGTCATGAAAATTAGGAGGTTTATGATTTTGTTGACATTGTGCAGAGGTGATGAGTGGGTTCTTACCTGTTAATCCCATTGTATTTCAATCATCCAAATATGTTTATTAAGATCAAAATTACCCATTTTCTTTTTGGTTAATCCTAAATTTTGATTAAGGCACCAAAGTCTAAAATTACCACTTTGTCCTTGGGGTACTTCACCTCATTATTCATTAAACACAACTCAAATGATTTTGAGGGCTTAAAGTGTCAGATTCATGAGGTAATTATAATGTTAGAGGAGAACATGTGGACCTGTCAAGATTTTAATTTAATCTAGATAATTATTTAAATTTAAAATATAAGATTTTCAAAGGTTAATTTATTTAATTATCCAAAATGAAGTTTGTACTTATAGAAAAATTATTAGAGGTCTCCTAAGGTCAGAGAAACACTTAAGCAAAATTTCATGATTTTTTGAAATTAAATTTTTATTAATATTATTTAATTTTTAATCAATTTTAATGATTAAATTAAATAGAAAATAATATTTTAATTATAAAAAATCATTTTTATATTTTTAATAGACCTCTCTAAATTCAGAAAACTCAGACAACCAAGATTTGTATTTTTGTTATTTTTGATTTATTTATTATGATTATCTTAATGGGAAATTAAGAAAATTTCATTTTTAAGCTCTTAAACTTTATATTTTAACTTACAAAAATTAGGAAAAATATCCTAAAGAATTATAAGTGGTCTGGAGACATTTCCACGCATTTTGAACCAATTTTTTGTATTTTTGAAACTTTTGATATTTTTAATTATTTTTAATTATTTTTAATTCAAAATCATTTTAAAAATGAAATATTTTCACAAAAATGGATTTTATTTTTATTAAATGCCCCTGGTCACAAGGAACTCAGAGAACTAATTTTCATAATTTTTCTAAGCTTATTTAATTTAATATAATTATTTTTATACAAAAATACAAGGTTTCCTTAAAAATCCATTTTAGTGCATAGACCAAGTCAAATAATTTAGATATTTTTATAGTGAGTAAATATGATTTTTATGGACAGTGGGGAAGTGATTTTGTCAATTTTTGATAAGTATGTGATTTTCATAAATTTTTATAAAGTGTATGCATTTAATTAAGCATTGAGGTATACAAAATAATTCAAAACATCACAACACTTTTCCTAGACTTCTCTGACCACAAGAAACCTACTAAAATTATTCCCATAATTTTCCAAAAGATATTTTGACTTATATAATTAAAATAACCAAAATAGTCACCTTAACTTGAAAATTAGGGCTAGAAGCATAGAGGTGTTCTTTGACCTTGGAAAAATCAAAATTTATGGCCTCTATCATGAGGAATGAACCCTCAAAATTTTAAGTCATGGTGAGTAATATTTAGTCATGGAGAATTGAAATACCATAGAGGGTATTTAATTCATTAAAAATTAGGGAAAAAGAAAATAATTTTTATTCTTAGTCCACATTATTCTCCTCTGTTCACTAAGCAAGGGGGTATTTTTCTTCTATTTTTTTGATTTTTTTATGGAAATATTTGGACTTTTGATGTTTAAGCATTTAAAATAATTCAAAAATTCCTATTTTTCTACTTATCCAGCACGACACTAACTGGATCCTAGGCGGCTCTGGAAGAACACGTGGCGCTCTTCCATTTGACGCCTCCATCCCCCTCAGCTGCCACACGGACCGTGCTTTACGGATCATATCCTAGTTCGGCTTCATCAGAACAGTCCAATGGATAAATGCGCGATCGGACGTCATCCGTTCAAAATCCCTAAATTTGGCCAAAGTTCCCAATTTCACCCAAAATACTCAATTTTGTTCAAAAATCATTCCAAAACATTTTAAACTACCAAAATTTTCCAAAACATCCATAAATTTCCAAATTTACCAAAATACCCCCAAATTTACCAAAATTACGAAAATACACTTCGTAACCCAAACTTTCCCAAAACCTTCAAAATCATCTCAAATGTCCCCAAAACCAATTTGGACCATTCAATTAAACCCAATTTGATCAATTTGATCAACTTTGACAAAAGCCCCAAATTGCCCTTAAAGGCCCAATTTCTCCAAATTCACCCCAAATGTCCATCAATTTGACCCCAATTTTGCCCAATTTCAATTCTAAGCTAAAATTCATCATGTATTTCATCATTTCAAACTAAATCCATGTTTAATTGACCCATAATTTGAGCTCAATTTTGATCCAAACCAAAACCCCCAATTTTGAACAAATGACCCAATCTCACCCAATTGAACCCCATGATCCACACAATTGCCTCAATTTAGATCCCAAACTCTTCTAAACACTTCTACATGCCAAATTGAACCCTTAATTGGCCTTGCTCAAGCCTTAATTCTACCCAATTTCTACCCAAATTTAAAATCCCCAAATTTGTCCCAATTTAGCCACATGCCCAAATGTCACACAATTGAATGCTCGAACCCCAAAATTGTCACCCAATTGATGTTGGAAATTGTCATGATATTCCTCTAGACCATTTTTAACCATCAATTTGAACTTAACACAACTCTAGCCCAAACTAAGCCCAAGCCTAACCCAACACCCTCAAAATTGACCAAATGCCAAAATCCTCCAAATTAAACCTCCAAATCAATTCAAAATCACTACAAATCTTTTCCAAAATTCTTAATGACAATAATATACACCAAATTAATCAATCATTTTTGCTCAATGTCATAGCTAGCCTAACCCAAACTCAACTTCAAGCCAATTTGACCCAAATTGAACCCATGAAACAAAATTGACTTAGTCATGCCCAAATGACCAATTTATTTACACCACAGCCACTAGGTGGACCCTAGTGACCATGCTAGACCAACTTAGCCCACCCTAGGTGAGCCATGGACCAAAGGTCCATTAAATCAAGGGATTTGTTTCCTAAATTTCTAAAGCCAAAGATATTTTTGTCAAAACCCATCACCGACCCAAATTAATTGTTGTGGCATATTCCCCTAAGTTTTCTAAGCCACCTGAGCACCTCCCCTTCCATGGCCAACTGACTTAGTCATCGATGGAGCCAAAATTAATAGTCCTCATTCATAAATTAAAACTCAAACTCATCCATCTTAACTGGTCATTTCCAATTGGCTTTAACACTTTGAAACCCTCCACATAAGCATCATTCAGCACCCACTAATTGGCCCTGACGGCCACTCCAAGCCATTCTAATTAAATCCCCTCCCATGACCAAAAAGAAAAGAGCTCAAACTTTCCCAAGGAAACACTGCCCAATTGCTCTCAGACACTCTACAATAACTCTTAAGCCCATTGCAACTATTTTCCCCCTTTGGTTCCCACTGTGAGAGCTCAATTTTGAATTTAAAATTTGTCCTAAAACCAGGACAGATCTCCCCAAATTTCCACAATCCACCAAACTTCAATTAATTGTGCACACACCATCCCCACAGTGAGAGGATTTGATTCCCCACAAAATCACCCTCTCAAAAAGCCCCTAGCATAGTGTCAGAACTATTTTGGTTGAGGAGTTGCTCGTTGGAAGCTGTCGGTCACCAAAATTGAAATCTTGTCGCCCGCTTCGGAAGGACATTTTAATTTACAGATATATTTTTAGAAAAATATGAAATCAAACTGACCCCATAGTTTTCATAGTTTAAATGAAAGAGCACTATTCCTCAAGTCTTGTATCTATTACGAAGGATAAACACAAGACTTGAGGATGAGGCTCGATCAAATAAACTAAGAAATATATGACATTTGTCTCTACAAAACCATTTTTATTTGCCGACAAGTTCCCCTATTTAATATGAAAAATTAAATAGGGTTTATAATAAGTTGGGTTCTGAAAAGCTTCCTATAAGGGCAACCCCTATTATTAATTACATCTTAGATAACCAAAGTCACATAAGAAAACTCTCAATAAAAATAAAGGAATATTATCTTCAAGAAGTTCAAAAGGATAGGACTTTCAATGAAATCGAATAAAGAGATGTGAAAGAGGAATGGTTCAAATTTGGAACATTTATTGTAGAATCCAAAAGAGGAAGAACTAGGGGATTTCATAGATCTAGAGGAGAACCTCGGTGACTTCCCAGTCTATCCTAATTTTTTGCTTCAGTTTTGAGGAGAAATATTTAAATGTTTCATACTACTAATTTTATTATTTTATGGCTTACATTTGTGTAAAACGATCACACAAATCACCTGAAAGATATGAGGATTTAGGTCATGATGAACGACAACCTTGGAATCCTAAGACGAGTTAGAGCTTAAATTATACAATGGAGCTATACAAAGGCTTAAATATAAGGTGAGGATTTATCTTGCATGAGCAAACCACCTCGAAGTCCTATGGCTTGTTTTTTAATTCTAAGGAAAGATATGTTGTTGTAGATCCTCTTGCTGTTGAAGATGGTCTTGCTGCCCGCAGTGCTAGCTCCAAGCCCCTCGTCGTGACGAGTTTAATTTTTCTAATGTGTCAAGTTATGATGTCAAATCAGATATCCCTATGGTTATGGTTCTTTAAATGTTATGGGGCATATTAAAGTTGATTAGAGCGACACCAGTTAGGATCCTACGGTTCCCTCGTTCTGGCACCACTATTTTCTATTGGATTCACTTAGTCCAGCAATCTTAATGAGTTCCATAATTTCATTTAAATCGTGGGAAGCCTCGTTAGCAACCGTAGGTTACTCCCTCATTCCGGCACCACTATTTTCTATTGGATTCACTTAGTCCAAATGAACTTACTAAACCCATCTTAATGAGTTCCATAATTTCATTTAAACCGTGGGAAGTCTCGTTAGCAACCGTAGGTTACTTAATGAATTCCATACTTTCATTTAAACCGTGGGAAATTTCATTAGCAACCATAGGTTACCTCCTCCGAGGAATTCCTGATCATTTGATAGAGACTTCTTATTTTAGTTGCAATTGTTGTTTTGTGATGTTTGTGATTAAAACTTGAATTGTCTTATATTTTGAATGTTGTGGCGGTGAATTTTATCTTAGTTGATTTTAGTTTTGGTTTTGGTCTTATAATTATTTTAGCAATTTAGATTTTTATGCAGGGTGACATCATTATTTAACATGCAAACTCGAGACAAGAAGTACAAAAAGGTAAATGCAATAATTTAAAAGCATACTTGTCCCCTTCTCGCTCCACCACCTGAAAGGTTAGTACTTTCAAGTATTGAAAGAAGGTTTAAGTTGTAAGAGTAGATGAAGGTTTGGCTACCAAACTCCAAGTTATGATTCTGTTGAATCTCGGAAGATCCTAGTGGATAATTTTAGAACAAAATATGACAAGTCCAATTTACCCTTCAGAATATCCAATAGATTTCAAAATGTTAAAGGTGTGGCCCTAGATCATTTTAAATGTCTCTTAAAATAGACCGAGTTCATTTTGATCTTATCATAATGTTCCAATAATCATCTGAGGTTAGAGTGTGGTTACCCCATTACTCATTGAAGCTTAACAATTTAATTATCCCAAGGATAGAATACTTGATTAGTCAATTGATGTTTCATTTAAAAGTTATGTGAGTGGGTGCCCTTAAGGCGTGTTTGAGTCATTTAAGATTGTGGTGCTCATATTTAAAGTCAGGCTTGTAGTACTTAAAGATGTTAATCACCAATCATATCATTTTCTAAATCCAATCAACTTAGGTTTAAACATCGAACCTATGTCACTACCAAGCCTTTAACAATCATAATGAGCGAAGCAGTGGTTTTCAAAGTTTTGGTTTAAGTTCCATATATCCTTATTAAATGATCACATCATCCTCAACTTTGGGCTTAACAAAAGTAAACTATAAGCTTCCAGCATAAGCCTCTCACTTAAGAATCATTTGATCTTTAATTGACTTCCAAGTCATGAATATTCGGAGAATTATGCTTTTGATTGATTTTATGCAAGGGTATTGAATGGGTTTCTACCTTTTTGCCCCATTGTATTTTAATCATCCAAACATGTTCATTAAGATCAAAATTACTCATTTTCCCTTTGATAATCCTAAATTTTGATTAAGGCACCAAAGTCTAAAATTACCACTTTGCCCTTGGGGCACTTCACCTCATAACTCATTAAACACAACTCAAATCATTTTAAGGGTTTAGAATATTATATCCATGAGGTAATTAAAATGTTAAAGGAGGATATGTGGATCTCTCAAAATTTAATGTAATTTAAATAATTATGTAAACTTAGAAAATGAAATTTTCGAAAGGTGATTTATTTAACTTTTAAAAATAAAGTTTTTATTTATGAAAAAATTATCATAGGATTCCTTAGGTCATAGAAATATTTAGGTAAAATTTCTTGATTTTTTGAATTAAATTTTTATTATCTTTTTTTTAATTTAGGTCAATTTTTATGATTTATTTTAAATAGAAAACAATGTTTTAATTATAAAAATTACTTTTATATTTTTATTAGACTTCTATAAGTTTAGAAAACTTAGAGAATCAAATTTCATATTTTTGTGACTTTTAATTTTTTTATTATAATTATTTTAATGATAAAATAAAGAAAATTCACTTTCGAGCTTTTTTTAAAAAAAAATTATTTTTAACTTAAGGAAATTAGAGAAAATATTTTATTGAGTCCAAAGTAATCAGTGAACAGTTAGGGACATTTTGAAATATTTTTATATTTTTGAAATTTTTATTTATTCTTAATTATTTTAAATTCAAAATGAGGCTCAAAATCAAACAATTCATCAAAAATAAATTTTAATTTTTCTAAGTGTCTCTAATCACAAGAAACTCAGAAAACTAGTTTTAATAATTGTTCTAAGTGTATTT
This sequence comes from Phalaenopsis hybrid cultivar, assembly GCA_002079205.1. Lineage (NCBI taxonomy): Eukaryota > Viridiplantae > Streptophyta > Magnoliopsida > Asparagales > Orchidaceae > Phalaenopsis > Phalaenopsis hybrid cultivar. The sequence goes on from JXCR01052657.1 coordinate 97,061, forward strand.
AATTTATTATAATTATTTTTGTACAAAAATACAAGCTTTTTTAAAAATCCACTTTAGTGTTTAAACTTTTCAAATTTTTACAATGGGTAGATATGATTTTTATGAAGAACATGGAGTTAATTTTGTTAAATTTTGATATGTATTTATCTTACAAAAATTAATACAAGGTATTCCCATTTAACTAAGTATAGAAATTCACAAAATGATTCAAAGCATCATAATATTTTCCAAGACTTCTCTGACCATTAGAAACCTACAGAAATTATTCTCATAATTTTTTAAGTGATTTTTTGATTTATATAATTAAAATAAGCTAAAATGGTCACCTGAGCTTGAAAATTAGGGTTAGGAGCATAGAGATGCTCTCTGACTTTAGAAAAATTAGACAACATCTCTTATGTGATGGGGAATAAACCCTCAAAATTTTAAGCTATGGTGAAATATTTTAAGCCATGGAGAATTAAAATATCACAGAGGGTATTTAATTCATTAAAAATAATATATTTGAAAAATAATTTTTATTTTTAGTCCACATTATTCTCCTCTATTCACTGAGCAAGAGGATAGTTTCTTTTATTTTTATGATTTTTCTAAAGAAAGATATGGATTTTTAAAGTTTACGTATTTAAAATAACTCAAAAATCCCATATTTTTCAACTCATCCACGCGGCGCCAACTCATCCTCGTCCACTCCGAAGACTCCGCGCATTGCTCAGCCATTTGACTCTGCCAGCCACGTAGCCTCAACATGGACCGCGCTTTATGCACCATGGATCTATCCGGCTTGATTTACTCCGCCTGTTGATCCATGCACGATCGGATGACTCTCCGTTATCATCCCCAAGTGACCTAACTTGTGAGCTGTTCACACTAAAACCTTAGGATTTTGGCCTAGACTCAACCAAATTGCATGGGGTTTGTTTATAAACCTTCATCTACTAAAGTTGAACCTATCTATATGGATTATACGGTATGAAATATAGTAAATATGTATGGAGAGTAAAAAATAAGCTTGGATTAGGGTTAGGGTTCAGTACCATTGTCAGAGAGGGGAGGCCTCAATCAGATGGTTTTGAAAGCTTCATTTGGTCCCTACAAACCTTCGGATGAAGTCCCAAGCCTTGGTGAATGGTCTAGGTATGAATTCAATCAAGGTGGTTTTCAGGTGTTGGTCTACAACTAGGTTCGAGGCTATTTCAGAGGGGGCTTTTGTGGGGGATCAACTTCTCTCACTGTGGGGATGTTGTGAGCACAAGTAATTGAATTTTGGTGAGTTGTGGAGCTGTGGGGAGTTTTTTTTTTGGTTTTAGCTGAAATTTGAGCTCAAAATTGATCTTCCATAGTGAGGATCAATGGGGGAAAATGGTGGGCTGGAACTGAGGAGGTCTTAGGGAGTATCTTAGAGCAATTTCACAGAGTTTCCTAAAATAAATTTTAGCTCTTTTTTCTTGGACATGGAGGTGAGGCTTATTTAAAATGCCCTAGGGTGGCTGTCATAACAAATTAAGGGGTGAAAAATGGTGCTTAAGTGGAGGGTTTTGAAGTGCTAAAGCCTACTGAAATTTGTAAGCTCAGATGGGTGAGTTTGGGTTTAAATTTTGGCTTTGAGCTCTTGATTTTGGTGTTTTCCAGCCACTAGGCTAACCGACAGGACCAGGGGAGGTGGCCAAAAGGTCAGGTAAGCCAGTGGGAGGGCTAATTATAATTAACCCTCAATGGCAAGTGATAATAGGGAAGATTTTTGGTTAAGGCCCATAAATGGGCATAAATACCTTAATTTAGGGAACCAATGGTCCATAGCTCATTATGGCTGGTCCAAGGGGGTTTATCCTAGTCAATAGAGTGTGCTTAGTGGTTGTGGGGTCATCAATTTGGTGGCTTTGAGATGGTTAAGTTAATTTTGGAGCATGGGTCCAATTTGGGTCCAAATGAATAAGAGTAGGGTTTGGTTAGGCTATCCATGACTTTGATCCCAATTGACTGATTAAAATTGTGTAGATGACTGTTATGAAGATTTTTGGTGAAGGATTGAAGTGATTTTGAGTCCAATTGGAAGCTCAATTTGAAGGATTTTGGTATTTCGTTCAATTTGGGCATGTTAGACTAGACTTGGGTCTAGGTTGGGCTAAGGTTGGGCTAAGTCCAAATTGATGGTTGAAAATGGTCTATATGAATGTCATGAAGATTTTTCAACACAAATTGGGTGTCAATTTTGGGGTTAAGGCATTTAATTTGATGGAATTTGGAAACATAGCCAATTTCTGGCAAATTTGGGGATTTTTGGACTTGGGTTGAAATTAAATGAAATTGATACTTCACGAAGGAAAAATTAAGGTCATTTTTGGTGTGTATGAGGGTTATAAAAGATTTAGGATCCAAATTGGGGCAAATTAAGTAGGCTATAGGGTTCAATTTGGTGGGATTAAGTCATAGGGCCAAAATTGGGGGTTTGACTTAGATTAAGATTGAGCTCAAATAATGGACCAATTAGGCTTTGTTTTGGTTTATATTGGTCATTTTAAAGGTAAATTTGATTTTATAATTGAAATTAAGGGAAATTGGGACCAAATTAATGGACATTTAAGGTAAATTTGGAGAAATTGGGCCTTTAAAGGCAATTTGGGGGGTTTGGTCAAAATGGTCCAATTGGAAAAATTGTGTTTAATTAAAGGGTTCCAATTGGTTTTGGAGACATTTATAGTGATTTTGGAGGTTTTGGTAAAGTTTGGGGTGCCATGGGTATTTTTGTGATTTTGACAATTTTGTAGGTATTTTGGTAATTTTGGAATTTTTGGGTGATTTTGGGTAATTTGGGTATTTTGAAATGGTTTGAAATGATTTTTGAATAAATTTGGGTATTTTGGGTTAATTTGAGGATTTTGACCAAATTTAAGGTTTCTAGGGCACTTAAGTAATTTGGGTAGATTTAGGGGCAAAAGGCCAAGTTGGGTCTTTTTAATAGAATTGGGAAGCCACCACCATATGTGACTTATGGACCAATGGAATCCCCATTTGTGTCCTCTATGTACTTGTCTTAGCTAATCCCTAGCCTAGGGCTGGTGGGTTTTATGGGGTCATCTACATGAGTCTCCACATGAGTCTCTTAAAAGATCAAGGGATCAAAGTCAACAATTTTTTGTTTTAGTATTGTGAGTGATTGTGGGTGAGAGTGAGTGTAGGTGAGTGAACTAGCTCTAGACCAAAACCCAGGGCTAACCCTAAGGCCAGACAGTCCTATAGGGGCTCATCTTGAGCTCCCTCATACTGACCCCACCTACTAAGTGCTAGAGGTTAGGACCAATATGTGGAACTTCAAGTTGAGACCTTGAGCTCCCCCATATTGACCCCACCTACTAAGTGCTAGAGGTTAGGACCAATATGTGGAACTTCAAGTTGAGTAAAGAGTTTAAAATTTCTAATGGTGAGGGTTCCTTTTCTACTTTTCTATGAATAGTCAATATCAAAGTCCTATGGCTATACCTTAGGCAACTAAAGAGGAAAAACTAAATATCAACCAAAAATGAGGTCAACACATAGACTTTGATCAACACCTGAAATTGAGCTTAGTCAAAAACATAGCTAGATAATTCACCAAGGCTTTAGACTTCATCTGGAGGTCTGTTGGACCCAATTAAAGCTACCACAACCATTAGATTGCGGCCTCCCCTCTCAGACAAAAGTATTGAGCTCTAACCCTAACCCTACCATGTTCTGATTCTCCATGAGTAATAGCTTGATTTCATGCTTGATAAGCCATATAGATGTGTTCTTCTTGTGTAGATGAATGTTTAGAAACAAACCCCAGGCGATTTAATTAAGTCTAGATGAAGATTCTCGGGCTAGGTCATTTCGGGACGATAATGGGGAGTCATCCAATCGCGCGTTTATTTAATCAACGGAGGAGATTGAGCCGGACGAATCTTTGGTGCAAAAATGTGAGCTGACAAGGTGGCTACGTAGCTGGAGACGTCAAATAGCGGAGTGCCACATGGAGACTTCAAAGCGAACGAGGTTGAGGTGGCACCGCATGGATAGGTAGATAAATGGGGGAATTTTTTATTTATTTTAATGTCTGGTCTTCAAAAAATCATAACTTTGAGTAGAAAATCATAAAAATAAATAAAAATATCTTCTTGCTCAGTGAACAAGGGAGAATAATGTGGATCAAAAATAAAAATTATTTGTCAAGTATATGATTTTTAATTAATTAAATACTCTTTGAGGTATTTTAATTCATTGCGATTAAATTCTAATCACCATGGCTTGAAATTTTAAGGTTGATTCCTCATGACGGAGGACACCTCCTTTGATTTTTCCAAAGTCAAAGAGCACCTCTATGCTTATAACCCTACTTTTCAATCCTAAATGGCTATTTTGCCTTTATTTAATCTTACAAATTAAAATATTCCTCATAAAATTATGGGATCAATTTTGTTAGGTTTCTTGTTGTTAGAGGAGCTTAGAAAAAATATTGTGATGATTTTAATAATTTTGCATAATTTTGTTATTAATTAAATATTTTTTGTATTGCATTAATTTATTTAATATAGATATAAATCAAAATTTGATAAAATCAATTCCACATTGTTCATAAAAATCATTTCAACTCACTGTAAAAATTTCAAATTTATTTAAGTTGATTTGGCCATTAAAGTGGATTTTGTAAGTAAAAATAGTATCTTTGCACAAAATAAATTATAATAAATTAAAAAATCTTAAAAAAATTATTAAAAATAGTTTTTATAGTTCCTTGTGATTAGGGGGATTTAATAAAAATAAATGTTATTTTTGTGAAAATATTTTATTTTTAAAGTAAATTTTGAATTAAAAATAATTAAAATAATCAAAAATTTTAAAAATACAAAAATGGTTCAAAATGTGTGCAGTTATTCCTTGATCACTTGGGACCCCTTAAAATATTTTTTCAGATTTTTTTATATTAAAAATAAATTTCTAAAAGCCTAAAAATGTGTTTTCCTTATTTTCCTATTAAAATAATTATAATAAATTAAATATAAAATTTTTTCCTCTGAGTTTCTTGGACTTATAGAGGTTTAATAAAAATTTAAAAGTGATTTTTGAAGATTAAAACATATTTTTGTATTTAAATAATCATTAAAAATAACCTTTAAATAATTACAATAATTACAATATTAATAAAAAAATCATGAATTTTTTGTCTAAGTATTTTTCTGACCTAAGAAAACGCCCAATAATTTTCCCTTAAATTAAAACTTCATTTTGTTTAATTAAATAATTAGCATTGAAAAATCCTATTTTTGATTTAAAATAAATATTTTTAATTAAATCAGATTTTGAAATATCGTACTTTCCTCTCTGACATTTTAATGAATCCATGGATAGGATACTCAAATATTTTCAAGGCCATTTGAATTTTTCTTGAAGAATTATACGATGAAGAGCCCCAAGGGCAGGATAGTAATTTTAGGCTTTGGTGCTTTAATCAAAATTTAAGATTAACCATTGGGGGTGAGAAATTTTGATCCTTAATAAATATTTTGGATGATTGAAACATGATGGGATCAAAAGGTAGAAACTCACTTACCACCTTTTCATTATATCAACAAAATCATAATTTCTCTAATCATCATGACTTGGAAGTCAATTAAGATCAAGTGATTCTTAAGTGATAGGCTTAAGCTAGGAAGATAATAATTTACTTATCTTTAGCCTAAAATTGATGATGATCTTTCAAAAATAATATATGTCACATAAACTAATATTTTAACCACCACTAATTTCCCCCATCATGATTGTTAAGGGCTTGGTAGTGACTTAGGCTCGATGTCTAAACTCAATTGATTGAACTTAGAAGATGATCTAATTGGGGACTAACACTTTTTAAGCACTTCAAGCCCATTTGTGATGAGCATCAAATCTTTAAAGACTTGAGCTTGTCTTAGGGGAGTTCATCCATATAATCTTTAAAGTAAAGTATCAAATTTATTAAGTATCTTATCCTTGGGATAATAGAATTGTCAAGCTTCACAGGGCAATGAGGTAGTCACACTCTAAGCTTGGATGATTAATGGAACAATATGATGAAGTTCTAAATGAACTCAAAAAAATTCAAGAGATCCTCGAAGTAGTTCAGGGTCATTTCATGGACACTTTGAAATCTTTTGGATATTTTGAAGGGCAAATTGAACTTGTCATATTTTGTTCTAAAATCACCTGCTAAGATCTTCGGAGGCTCATTAAAGTCATAACTTGGGGTTTGGTAGCTATACCTTCATCTACTGCTATAATTTAAATTTTTGCAAGATTATATATATACATTTACAAAGCTAACCTTTCAGGTGGGAGGAACGAGAAGAATCGACAGGTACTTTTTTAAGTTATTACATTTACCTTTCTTTATCTCTTGTTCCCTGTTTGCATGTTAAACAACCATGCCACCCTACATGTCAAAACCAAAACTGTTAGGATAGCCACGCAACCAAAACAAAAATTTTAAATTTAAACAAGATAAAATCCATCACCTCAACATTCAAAATATAAGATAACTCAAAATTTAATCACAAACATGACAAAAAAATACAACTAAATTAAAATGTCTCCATTGGATGATCAGGAATTCCTCGGAGGAGGTAACCTATGGTTGCTAACGAGACTTCTCACGTTGTAAATGAAAGTATGGAACTCATTAAGTTGACTTAAGCAAATTCGTTGAACTAAGTGAATCCAAAAGAAAATAGAGATATTGAACGAGGAAATTGTAGGATCCTAACTGGTGTCGCTCTAATCAAATTTAACATTCCCCATAACATTGAAATAATTATAACCTTAAGACATTTGATTTAACATTAAGGCTTGATACATTAGAAAATTTAACTTTGTCACGACAAGGAGTTTGGAGCTAGTATTGTGGGCAACACGACCATCTTCAACAACAAAACATGTCTACATCAGCTAAAATATTCTTTCTTTAGAATTAAACAAGAAGCCATACGACTTTAAGTTGGTCTGCCTAGTGCGACATAACTCCTCAACTTATCTTTAGGCTTTTGTATAGCTCTACTACACAATATAAGTATTAACTCGTTTTAGGATTTCGAGGTTATCGTTCTTTACGACCTAAACCCTCACATCTTTCAGGCTATTTGTGTGATCGCTTCACACAAATGTGAGCCGCAAATTAATAAAATTGGGAGGCTAAAATATTGAAATATTTCTCCTCTAAACTAAAGCCAAATCATAGGGTAGCTTGGGAAGTGACCAAGGTTCTCCTCCGAATCTGTGACATCTCCTAGTCTCTCTTTCTTTGGATTCCATAAAATTTTCTAAATTTGACACATTCCCCTTTCACACCTCTTTGTCTGATCTCATTGAAAAGTCCTATTCTATTGACTTTCTTAAAGATAATATCCCCAGATTTTTATCGAGAGTTTTATTAGGTGACTTTGGTTATCTAAGATGTAACTAACTATAGGGGCTTTCCCTTATAGGAAACTTTTCCAAACCCTGCTTAATATAAACCTTATTTAATTTCTCTTAAATAGGGGAACTTGTCGGATTAAAAATAAAATGATTTTTGCAGACCAAACAGATGTCATATGTTCCTTAGTTTATTTGATCGAGTTTCACCCTCAAGTCTTGTGTTTATCTTTCAGGATAAATACGTGGCTTGAGGTGTAGTGTTCTTTATTTATATTATGAAAGATATGGAATTAGTTTGATTTCATATTTTTCTAAAATTGTATCTATATGTAAATTCACTGCCTTTCTGAAGCGGGCAACAGGATTCTGATTCCGGCGACCGATAGCTTCCAATGGGCAACTCCTTAACTTTTAAGTGTCGACACTGCCCAAGCCTGTTTCTCCACTAAGTGATTCAGGGCCTTGTTGTGATGATGGAAGGCTGACCAAGGAATGATGTGGTGGTGGTCGGCAAGCTGACTCCAGTCCTCAAGCTTTAGCCACTTAAGAATGGTGTTGAAGATGTCGATCTAATCACCTTTACCTAGAAAGGAGGAGAATCACCCACCACATGAATGTCCTTGTACCTATCTATGTCAATATCCACCATGGAATACGGACTCTGGAGCTATTCTAAACCTTAAGTTCTACCTCTACAGTTGGTGAAATGCATTAAAATTACCTACTTTTATACATACATTTTATGCTAAATTTTAATGATATTGTACTTTAATGAAAGGTTTTTTGTGTTTGTTTTTTTTTTTCACGTACAAGAAATAGATTTTAAGAACAAAAAGAGCAAAAATAGAGTAATTTAGGGGGTCAAATAGAGAAAATGGAGCAAAGATTGATCAGGAGCCTAGGCCCCAGGTAGTTATGATGTACTTCTAAAAGGTTGGCACGTAGGCACCACGGTTGGGAGCCAAGGCACCAAAAATGATTTTTTCATTTTTACATTGAATTTAGATGAATTTTGAAGAGGTGCTTCAAGTGAATTTTGGATATTTTAAGAGCTTTATTAGTTAGATCCATTGGTTGAGTCGTAGGCTGTTATTGGTTGTTGGTGTTGTGTGTATGTGTGTGTGTGAGGGCATGAGGGTGATATTTAGAGTGCTTTTAGAGTTTTCTCTAGGTGTAATTTAGAGTCTTGTTTTAGTGTGTTATTAGAGGAAGAATACAACAAAGAAACTCCAAATGATTTTCTTGGGGAGAAGTCTAAGATAAGTATTTTGAATATTTGTTTTAGGTTTTATTTTATTGGATAAACTTGGCTTTTAATATGTACCATATTTTATTGTGTTATCCCTAAGAAATTTGAGAAATTTTCTTTATCTTTCTATATGCAATAAGAAGTAATAATGTGTGAGATTTGAATGGTTTGAAGATTTCTTTTATTCCAAAATTATGATGGTATTTTCACCAACTCTTAATTTACTGTTGACCTTACTTTTTGTCGAGCTCTAGTCTTTCTTCCTTAGAAGACTAAGATCTAGCCAAAGGATTTTCCTGTTAATTATTTCTAGAGTACTAGTAAGGGAACCCTCACCATTAGAAATTCCAAATGTCTCTTTCCTCTCTTGAAGTTCCACTTCCACATGTTGGTTCTAACCTCTAACACTTAGTTGGTGGAGCCAATATGGGGGAACTCAAGAAGAGTCCCCATAGAACTGTCTGGCCTTAGGGTTAGACCTGGGTGGCATGGTCTTGGTCATTCTTGCACACACACACTTCAACCCTCACCTTCACTCACAACTTAAACCCTTAACCAAGCATGCTCAGCCTGATCCCCTACTCTTTTGGTAACTCATGTGGATGGTCCCTCAAACCCTTAGCCCTAGGCTAGGGTTTGGCTAAGACCAACACTTGGAGGATCCTAAATGGGAACTACCTTATCTCATGGCACCATAAGGGTAATTTGTTGATTAACATCCTCGTTGATCCCATTCTACCCAAATACCCAATTTTGGCTTTTTGCCCCCAAACTTTTCCAATATTACCAAAATGCCCCTTATGGCCCAAAAATTTCCAAAACCTCCTTAATCATTCCAAACATTCCTAAAACCAATCTCAACCATCCATTTGATCCAATTTGACCAAATTGACCAATTTTGACCAAAATACCAATTTTACCCCTTAATGTTTAAAGTCACCAAATCGCCCCCAATTTCCACCAAATTGATTTCAAATTTCCCAATTTTAAATCAAAAATTAATTTCATCATGTCTAAGACAATTTTGAATTAAATTCAAGCCCAATTGAACCTAAATCCCAAGCCTAATTGAAATTCCACAATTTGACTTTAAGACAAAATTCCACAAAATTGAATTCTCTAGCTTATCTAATTCCCCCAATTTTGAATTTGAAACCCTTCATGACATACCTTTAGACCAAATGGAACCTTCAATTGGCCTTGGCCTAGCCTTAATCCTAGCCCAAATCCAACTCAAGTCAAAACCCCTGTTTTTGCCCCAAAGTCCAAATTCCTCCAAATTGAACTTCGTAAACCCTCAATCTTCAACCCAATTGATTCCAAAATTCCTTGTAACAATATCCTACACCAAATTAACCATTCAATTGACCTAGATACAAGCTCTAGCTAAGGCCAAACCCCAATTTTTGAGCCCAAGCCCTAAACCCACTTGGAACTACTTAGTTCACCCATCTTGGACCACCCCAGCTGACATCTGGACCCTAAGGACCAGCCTAGATCCTCCTAGTCCACCCTAGAAGAACCACGGACCAAGGGTCTCATGATTAAGGGTATCCTTTCCCATTTTTGGTCAAATTACATATGCTTGAGCTCAATTGATTAAACCTCCATCTTGTTCACAATTAAACCTCCCCCTTGGTTTATTGAGCTAGCTAGTCACCTCCCCTTGCCTGGCCAGCCGGCCTAGTGGCTGGAAAACCTAAATTGAGAAGGTTCCCCCATGAAATAAGCTTTAAATTCACCCATCCAATATGGCTCACACCCATTGTCCACGGCGCCATTCAGTTCTCCACCTAAGCACCATTTTCCACCCCTTGGATTACTCTACCGGCCACCATGGTCGTGGCTATTTAAACCACACACTTAATGGACAAAATGAGAGTGTTGTCATTTTCTTGAGGACAATCCTCTAAATTGTTCATAAACCCTCCTTTAGTCTTCCTAAAATCATTCCAACCATTTTCCCCCACTAAAACCCACTATCAAACCTTAAATTGAGTTCACAATCCAAGGACTTCTCTACCATCACACAAAACTCCACAAAACACCAAATTAAACCACCCTTAAGCTACCTCAAACCAAACGAAGAACTTCCCCATCAAAACCCCCTTTGTTAAGCACCTTAACCCACTCCTAAACGAAGGTCGCATCACCTGTTAGTCAAAATCATACATAGACCTTACACCAGCTCAAACCAACATTTTGAGGAGGTTCGTTAGACCATAGAGAAGCTTCCACAAGCACCCAATTGAGGCCTCACCTCTTCTGCTAAGGAAAAATATAGAAATCCTAAACATTCCCTCAATTTCATTAATTGTGAAGAGAATGTTTATTTCATGAGTATCTAGCCGTATGGATATGTTCATCTTTATTAGATGAAGCTGTAGGCACAAATCATGAGTGATTTAGTTGAGTATCGAGAGAGATCTTAGTATTTTAGTGTGGATGGCTCTCAGTTTAGAACAGATGGGCACGATAAATCGATGTCGTCCATTCACATGTGTATCAATCCAACGACGGAGGAGTCAGATGAGCAGAATAAGCATAAAGCACGCACTGAGTCAGTGCTGATATGGAAAGAGGCATTGAATGGGAGAGTGTCGCGTGTTTGCATGGCGCCGATGTGAATAAGTTGAAAAATAGGGTATTTTTTATTTAAATTAATTTAAAAAATTAAAAATTCATAACTTGGTGTAGAAAAATATAAAAATAAAATAAAAATACCTTCTTGCTCAGTGAAAAGAGGAGAATATTATAGAACAAAATTAAAAATTATTTGACAAGTCTTTTATTTTTAATTAATTAAACACTCTCTGGCTTATTTTAATTTTAATTAAATAAATAGCGGACACCATGACTTGAAATTTTAGGGTTCATTCCTCATGTCAGTGATGGTATCCTCTAATTTTTTCAAGGTTTGAGGACACCTCTAGCTTTGAAAGCCTAATTTTCAAGCCTAGTTGCCTATTTTTTATTATAATAATTATATAATTTAAAATATAAATCAGAAAAATATGGGACCTATTTTAGTAGGTTCCCTGTGGTCAGAGGAGTTTAGAAAAAATATAAACTAAGTTTAAATAATTATGTACATTACTATGGTTAATTAAATCATAAAAATTCACTAAAATTAAAATAAATATAATATAATTTAAAAATTACAAAAATAGATTCCACACTATATATAATGATTATTTTAACCCACATTAAAAATTTGAAACTCATTTGAATTAATTTGATCACTAAAGTCTATTTTTTAAGTAAAATGGGATTTTGGATTAAAAAAAGAATAATAAACAAACAATAACTAAAAATTAAAAAAAGTGATTTTGTGAGTTTCTTATGATCAAGAGCACCTAAGAAAAATTAAATTCATATTAAAATAAATGGTTTATTTTTTAGCTACTTTTTAAATTAAAATAATTAAAAATTGTAAAAAAAAAAAAATTCACCATATTGTTCCTAATTGTCCCCTGATCACTTGGGACTCTTTAAAATATTTTTCCTAATTTTTCTAATTTATTTATGTATTTTTAAATGATTAAAATGTATTTTTCTTAATTTTTCATTAAAAATAATTATAATAAATAAAATAAAAATTATAAAATTGAAAAGTTTGTTTCTCTAAATTCTTTGGACATATAGAGATTTAATCAAAATTAAAAAGTAATTTTTGAAATTAAATTATATTTTTCCATTTAATTAATCACTAAAAACAACAAATTATAATAATTAAAATATAATTTTAAAAATCATGAAATTTTGTCGAAGTGGTCCTCTGATTTTGGTGAACTTCCAATAATTTTTCTGTAAGTAGAAACTTTAATATGATTAATTAAATAAATTAATATTCAAAATTCTATTTTTGAGCTAAATTAAATGAAAATTAAAAAAATCATAATTTCTCCTCTGATATTTTAATTGACCCATGAGTGGTGTTCCTTAAAAATTTCAAACCATTTGAGTTCAATTTAATGAGTTATGAAGTAGAGAGCCCAAGTGGTAGAAACAAACTGTAGCCCTATATAAATTATTTAACATCAAGTGGAGAACCCAAGTTATTTAATGAGTTAATAAGTAATTTTGGGATTTTGAAGCCCTATATAAATTTTAGGTTAATAAAAGGTTAAATAGATAATTTTGATCATAATAAGCTCTTTTGGATGTTTGAAACATAATGGGTTAAGTGGTAGAAACAAACTGGCCACATTTCTCATAATAACGGTAAAAATGTAGTTTTATAAATTGTCATGACTTAAAGTTTAATTTAATTGGGTGATACTAAGGTAGTGGGTTTAAGCTAGTAAGATAATAACTTACTTATTTGAAGCCCTTAATTGGTGAGTAGATGATAAGCATGACATTTTTATAAGAATTAAGCACCTATAATTTAAAATTTTAGATTTTTACAAATCTACCTCGAGATTGGATTTAAAGGGCTAAGTAGTGAGCTAGGCTTGATACTTAAACTTGTTTAATGTGGTTTAGAAAAGAAAATCATTATTCATTTACGAACACACTTAAAACACTACAAGCCCAACTTTAATTGTGGATACAAGATCCTTAATTACTTAAGTTTGCCCTTAGGGGCACCCACTTACGTAACTCCTAAATAAAACATGAAGTGACTGTCAGAATGCCCCAATCTTGGGATAGTTGAAATATTAAGGTTCATCGAGCACAAGGTGCATTAATTTATTGAAGTTAAAATTTAACTTTGAATGATTAACTGAACAATATAATAAGTCCAAATGAACTCGAAACGATTCAAAGGGTTCTACGAGTTGTTTAGAGTTATGCCCCCGAATACTTTTATAATCTTTTGGATATTTTGAAAGACAATTTGGCTTATTATACTTTGTTCTAGAAAATCATCCATTAAAACTTCTAGGGACCCACCAAGTTATGACTCGGGACCTGATAGTTCACTTAAATTAATAAAATACCCTAAAAAACTTATCCTATATTAATTTACCCAATGCTAAGTATTTGAGTCTTCCCTATGGTATTTAAATCCTTGTGAGCAACTAGGAATTTTTTTTTCCACATATGGATTATTGGGCTTGTGTAAGTTTGAGCTCGAGGTGGTCAAGGCAATGACAATAATGCTAATGTGTGCTAAAACAAGGGATATGATGTGAGATTTATAATAGTATCACCTACCTTAAGGACCTTTAATAAAAGGAGAGGATAAGGACCAATGGTACTATTCGACGACTCTTGAGAAGATAATTTCCCTCGATACTTAAGGAAGCTTGTAGTCCTAGCTTGTAGTCCTAGCTTGATCTAATTGATTAACCTGTGGACTGCACCATTCTACAAAATTTTTTAAACAAAAATCCCTTTTACATGATGAAGTAAATTTTATATGCATGAAAATTAAAATCAAATGAAATCGTAAGAAGGTATAGGATTAATCACTTGGATTGAGGTTAGGACTGCCCTCCATAGGTTATCGGGTCGGTAGCTCTCACTTAAGGTCAGGAAGCACACAGTTCAGATCTGAGCCTCATCTTTACCAATGTTTTACACACAGCTCTGATCTTCTATATGTGATTACTGGTTTTCTTTTAGTTGTGTCTTGTTAGGACTCATTTTCCCAACTTTTTCAGTAATGGATGCTTCTGTCTACTTTCTTGCAATTTATTTAAATTTTCTGCAAATATATTATGCTTTATGATGCTACCACGCAGTGGTAGCAGAGGTCCAGGTATGCATTTATTTTATTCAATGCAATTTTATTTATTTACTTTATAGTATTTTTTACCTGCATTCACTTACTTTACCTGCAAAAATTTTCCAAAACTAAAAAATCAAAAAACCATTTTCAAAATTAAACAATATTTTCAAAATAAGAACAACAAAAAAACAATTTCATAACTTATCCTCTTAAATTTATGGGAGTCCCTCGGATGAGGTAACCCACGATTTCTAATGAGATCTCACTAGATTAAATGAGCTTAGCAACTCATTTAGACTAAGTAAATTCAAAAGAAAATAGTGGTATCGGAACAAGGGAACCGTGGGATCCTAACTGGTGTCACTCTAATCAAATTAAACCCCCCCATAATGCTTGAACAACAAAACTTGTCACTTAAATACACTTGGTAAAACCTTTTGAACCTCGGACCTTAGGATTGCTACTTTGATGAGGAACTTGGAGCTAACTCCATGGGCAACACCATGAGGATGTACAAAAGAACAACTTTGAGAGAGCAGGCAGATCTATAACAATAATCTTTTCTTATAATTAAATAACAATTCATAAGATTTTGATGTTATTTTCCTAGTGCAACATAAATCCTCACATCAGGTTTAGGCCTTTGCACAGTCATGTTGTGTAATTTAATTCCTAACCCGTCTTAAGCTCCGTGGTTATCATTCATTATGATATAAATCCTCATATCTTCTAGTCTATTTTCATAATTGTGTCATGCAAATGTAAGATCTAATTAATAAATTGGTAGAATGAAACATTTAATAATATCCTTCCAAAATTGAAGCCTAACCACAAGATAGTCTGGGAAGTCACCAAGATTCTCCTCAGGATATGTGACATCCCATGGTTTTTCTTCCTTTGGATTCCATGATAAATGTTCCAAAGCTGAGCATTGTCCATTTGATACTTCTTCGTCTGACCTTGAAAAATCTTACCCTTTTAAATTCTTGAAGATAATATTTTCTAATCTAAATTGAGATTTTTCTTAATCAACTTTGGTCATTTAAGATGTAATTAACTATAGAGTCTTACCTTTATAGAAAATCTTAAAACCCAGCTTAATATAAACACTGTCTAATTGTTCATATTAGATACGAGAATTTTTTAGTCAACATAAAGGTTTGCACACTAAAACGGATGTCATAAATTCTTTATTTTATTTAATCAAGTCTCATTAGCAAGTAATATGTCTATTCCTTGGGATATAAACATCTCTTGTGATTTTGTGCTCGTTTATTTAAAATATTATTTATATGAGATCGGTTCAGTCTTGTATTTTCAAAATTAAACTATTTCTTTCCAAAATTATAATAGATATATTAAATTAAATATTATTTTCCCAATTTGGCGACCGACATTTACTTTACAAGCTGACCATTTGTAATATTAAAATATGTTGTGAAACATAATGATCCGGGAGAGCTATGATTTCACCCAACTAGTGAATGACACATTAACCTTAGGATGAGGGGAACTAAGTTTTAAGATGAATGCAAATAGATAAAGAGATAAGTTTTGATAGGCATAGAATTGTTGATTTTAGGGTCAAAGGCTAGAACCTTTACCAATTTGGTCTAGAGTTTAGGACTTGTGGCTAGATGTTAGTCCTATAGTGAGGGCATAATATGTAATCTAGATGTGAGAGGCTAGAATCTATCAAGCATAACCAAGGATTTAAGGAATAAACTTTAGATTAGCCAATATTCTTTATACACTCAAAAGAGTGTAAAGAATAGGGATGCTCCTATTTGTCACAATGTAACATTTTAACTTTAAACATTTGATTCCTAAATTAATTATGATCTCTTTGTAAAGAGGAAAAATCTTTTTCATATTATCTGAACTTCTTTAAACATAATTAGTTTAGAAAACCTGCATTTAATTTCTGCTAAAAATTAGATTTAGTAAATATTTAGTTTTAACCTCTTACAAATATTTCAACACAATTTTCCTATATATTATGGTTGCAGTTTAAGTAAAAGTTTTCTAAGTTGTTATAGAAAATTTTTCCTTCCCTGTGGGTTTGATATTGGGGTTACTTGAAATGATATGTATACTTACATAGAAACCCTAGCGTGTAAACCATTAATCAAAATATTAAATTCTATAACATACTTACTTTGTATAATGGCCGCTAAGTAAAAATTGGGTCAAGTGTTTTACCATCTTTTGGAACTTAATTAACTGTGTAATTACAGGTCGAATCAGTTGGTACCCATGGAAGTGGAGAACCCTCTCGTGTCGACTACTTGGAGGAGGAAGATGAGAGAGTTCCTTAGTAGTGTTTCTTCTTTGAATGAGCAAGGATTCCCTCCAACCAAGCTAGCTTTGCATCATCATCAGTATCAGTACCAGTCTCATAAAGGAATATAGGGAGATTAAATTGGAAGTGCCTCTCATATTGATATTCAAGGAGGCCACATTGAACAGTTGAGTTGGCCTCCACNGGGGGTTCCTTAAAAATTTCAAACCATTTGAGTTCAATTTAATGAGTTACATATTAGAGAGCCCAAGTGGTCGAAACAAACTGAAGCGCTATATAAATTATTTAATATGAAGTGGAGAACCCAAGTTATTTAATGAGTTAATAAGTAATTTTAGGATTTTGATGCCCTATATAAATTTTAGGTTAATCAAAGGGTAAAATGGGTAATTTTGATCATAATAAGCTCTTTTGGATGTTTGAAACATAATGGGTTAGACACAAATTGGCCACCTTTCTCATAATAACGGTAAAAATGTAGTTTTATAAATTGTCATGACTTGGAGTTTAATTTAATTGGGTGATAATAAGGTAGTGGGCTTAAGCTAGTAAGATAATAACTTACTTATTTGAAGCCCCTAATTGGTGAGTGAGTGATAAGCATGATATTTTTATTAGAATTAAACACCTATAATTTAAAATTTTAGATTTTTACAAATCTACCCCGAGATTGGATTTAAAGGGCTTAGTAGTGAGATAAATTTGACACTTAAACTTGTTTAGTTTAGAAAAGAGAAGAATTATTCATTTATGAACACACTTAAAACACTGCAAGCCCAACTTTAATTGTGGATACAAGATCCTTAATTACTTAAGTTTGCCCTTAGTGGTACCCACTTACGTAATGCTTAAATAAAACATGAAGTGACTGTCAAAATGCCTCAGTCTTGGGATAGTTGAAATATTAAGGTTCATCGAGCACAAGGTACATTAATTTATTGAATTTAAAATTTAACTTTGAATGATTAACTGAACAATATAATAAGTCTAAATGAACTCAAAATGATTCAAAGGCTTCTACGAGTTGTTTAGAGTTATGCCCCGGACACTTTTATAATATTTTGGATATTTTGAAAGACAATTGGGCTTATTATACCTTGTTCTAAAAAATCATCCATTAAAACTTCTAAAAACCCACCAAGTTATGACTCGGGACCTGATAGTTCACTTAATCAATAAAATACCTTAAAAACTTATCCTATATTAATTTACCCAATGATAAGTATTTGACTTTTCCCTATGGTATTTAAATCCTTGTGAGCAACTAGGGAGTTTTTTTTTCCACATATGGATTATCGGGCTTGTGTAAGTCTGAGGTCTAGGTGGTCAGGGCAATGACAATAATGTTAATGTGTGCTAAAACAAGGGATATGACGTGAGATTTATAATAGTATCGCCTACCTTAAGGACCTTTAATAAAAGGAGAGGATATGTACCAATGGTACTATTCGACAACTCTTGAGAAGATATTTCCCCCGACACTCTAAGGAAGCATGTAGTCCTAGCTTGATCTAATTAATTAACCTGTGGACTACACCATTCTACAAAATTTTTTAAACAAAAATCTCTTTTGCATGATGAAGTAAATTTTATATGCATGAAAAATAAATTCAAATGAAATCTTAAAAAGAGATAGGATTAATCACTTGGATTGAGGTTAGGACTGCCCTCCGTAGGTTATCGGGTCGGTAGCTCTCACTTAAGGTCAAGAAGCACACAGTTTAGATCTGAGCCTCACCTTTGCCAATGTTTTACACAGAGCTCCGATCTTCTATATGTGATTACGGGTTTTCTTTTACTTGTGTCTTGTTAGGACTCATTTTCCCAACTTTTTCAGTAATGGATGCTTCTGTCTACTTTCTTGCAATTTATTTAAATTTTCTGCAAATATATTATGCTTTAAGATGTTAACCATGCAGTGGTAGCAGAAACCTAGGTATGCATTTATTTTATTCAATGCAATTTTATTTATTTACTTTACAGCATTTTCTTACCTGCATTCACTTACTTTACCTGTAAAAATTTTCCAAAACTAAAAAGTCAAAAAACCATTTTCAAAATTAAAATATTTTCAAAATAAGAACAACAAAAAAACAATTTCATAACATGTCTTCTTAAATTTATGGGAGTCCCTCGGATGAGGTAACTCACGGTTGCTAATTAGATCTTCCTAGATTAAATGAGCTTAGCAACTCTTTTAGACTAAGTAAATTCAAAAGAAAATAGTGGTATCGGAATGAGGGAACCATGAGATCCTAACTGGTGTCTCTCTAATCAACTTTAACCCCCCCCCATAATGCTTGAACAACAAAACTTGTCACTTAAATACACTTGATAAAACCTTTTGAACCTCAGACCTTAGGATTGCTACTTTGATGAGGAACTTGGAGCTAACTCCGTGGGCAATACCATGAGGATGTACAGAAGAACAACTTTGAGAGAGCAGGCGGATCTACAATAATAATCTTTTCTTAGAATTAAATAACAAGCCATAGGATTTTGATATTATTTACCTAGTGCAACATAAATCCTCACATCATATTTAGGCCTTTGCATAGTCATGTCATGTAATTTAATTCCTAATTAGTCTTAGGCTTTGAGGTTGTCATTCATTATGATATAAATCCTCATATCTTCTACGCTATTTGCATGATTGTGTCATGCAAATGTAAGTTCTAATTAATAAAATTAGTAGAATGAAACATTTAATAATATCCTTCCCAAATTGAAGCTTAACCACAAGATATTCTGGGAAGTTACCAAGATTCTCCTCAGGATATGTGACATCCCCTAGTTTTTCTTACTTTGGATTCCATGATAAATGTTTCAAAGTTTAGCATTACCCATTTGATACTCCTTCGTCTGACCTTGAAAATTCCTACCCTTTTAAATTCTTGAAGATAATATTTTCTAATCTAAGTTGAGATTTTTCTTAATCGATTTTGGTCATTTAAGATGTAATTAACTATAGGGCCTTACCCTTATAGAAAACCTTAAAACCCAGCTTAATATAAACACTGTCTAATTGTTTATATTAGATACGACAATTTTTTAGTCAACATAAAGGTTTACACACTAAAACGGATGTCACAAATTCTTTAGTTTATTTAATCGAGTCTCATTAGCAAGTGATATGTCTATTCCTCGGGATATAAACATCTCTTCTGATGTTGTGCTCGTTTATTTAAAATATTATTTATATGAGATTGGTTCTGTCTCGTATTTTCAAAATTAAACTATTACTTTCCAAAATTATAATATATCTATTAAATTAAATATTATTTTCCCAATTTGGCGACCGACATTTACTTTACAAGCTGACCATTTGTAATATTAAAATCTGTTGCAAAACATAATGATCCGGGAGAGCTATGATTTCACCCAACTAGTGAATGACACATTAACTTTAGGATGAGGGAAACTAAGTTTTAAGGTGAGTGCAAATAGATAAAGAAATAAGTTTTGATAGGCGTAGAATTGTTGATTTTAGGGTCAAAGGCTAGAATCTTTACCAAATTGGTCTAGAGTTTAGGACTTATGGCTAGATGTTAGTCTTATAGTGAGGGCACAATGTGTAATCTACATGTGAGAGACTAGAATCTATCAAGCATAACCAAGGATTTAAGGAATAAACTTTAGATTAGTCAATATTCTTTATACACTCAAAAGAGTGTAAAGAATAAGGATGCTCCTACTTGTCACAATGTAACATTTTAACTTTAAACATTTGATTCCTAAATTGATTATGATCTCTTTGCAAAGAGGAAAAATCTTTTCATATTATTTGAACTTCTTTAAACTTATATAGTTTAGAAAACCTGCAATTACTTTCTGCTGAAGATTAGAATTAGTAAATATTTAGTTTTAACCTTTTACAAATATTTTGACATAATTTTCCTATATATTATGTTTGCAGTTTAAGTCAAAGTTTTCTAAGTTGTTATAGAAAATTTTTCTTTCCCTGTGGGTTCGGTATTGGGGTTACTTGAAATGATACGTATTCTTGCGTAGAAACTCTAGCATGTAAGCCATTAATCAAAATATTAAATTCTATAACATACTTACTTTGTACACTGGCCGCTAAGTAAAAATTGGGTCAAGTTTTTTACCATCTTTTGGAACTTAATTAACTGTGTAATTATAGGTCGGGTCAGTTGGTACCCATGGAACTGGAGAACCCTCTCGTGTCGACTACTTGGAGGAGGAAGAGGAGAGTGTTCTTTAGTAGAGTTTCTCCTCTGAATGAGCAAAGATTCCCTCCAACCAAGCTAGCTTTGCATCATCATCAGTATCGGTACCAGTCTCATAAAAAAATAGGAGAGATTAAATTGGAAGTGCCTCTCATATTGATATTCAAGGAAGTCACATTGAACAGTTGAGTTGGCCTCCACGTTGTGTGAGGGATCCCCCGACTCCCCACTCTTCCCTTTTAAAGTGAAGGACCCAAGAAGGTCTAGAAGCTAGATAGAATAAAATTCATAGTTATGTTTCTCTAAGAACAAGATAAATGGTACAAAATCAATAAATTCATAGCTTCAACCTCTTTAGTAGTGGTTAGGAGGAGTTCCTAGCAATCAAAAAGATCCTTTAGCTTCTTTTTACTCTATTTCTTCGAGGCTTTGGTTGTCATTCCTTCCTTTTAGACTACAGCTTGAATGTCAGTCTTCTCTGAGAGCACGGATGCCATCCTACCAAACTCAATCTGCAGAACTTTATTCAAAATATCTGACTCCAAATATCAAGGGTCGATAGAACGATACACTTAATCTTCCTACAAGATTCCATCAAGGGGTTAGGCAAAGTTTCAACTTTCTTAATAGGACACGCATCCGCCTGTATAGAAATAATCTAACCAACCTCAGAGGAGCTGATTAGAAAGAAAAGTTTTTTTGTCATTTATCTTATTCTTGAGCCCAATTAGCGGACATGTGGAAAAATAGGCATAACCACCCAAATCTAACTTGAAGCTAAAGAAGTAAAGAAATAGGTCTATTGATTAGAGGATGGTCATCTGGAACAGAAAAGGCACAAAACTCATAATGTACCCTATAGTGTTCGGCATCACCTAGACAGGGATGACAATAAACCTAATGAAGATCGATCTTAGATCAGTGCACAGGTAGTCGCATATTGTATTTGAATTGATCCTTATAAAGATTATCTCACCTTGGAGATCATCAATCGCCTGAACACCAACTCTGGTTGACCAAAGTTTCACGGAGGGATGGAAGTCGTATGACTCTTAGATCCTGGACACTTGCCCACTAGAGAGAGTGGATCTCTCTTTTGCAAGAGCACTTTTGAAAAGATTCTAAGAGTATTTTAGAGCCATCAAAATCAATATAATGAAAAAAAGAGTATGGGAAAAAAGAGAAGGATTTCAAGGGGGAGAGTAAGAAGAACAGAACATTCGTGCAAGCATCATCTACACTCTCATACCTATTTAGAGGAAATAGAAGGAAGTTAAACTATCGAGGAGGGAAAACATGTCCTTTATCATATGAAAAACATGGAGAAAAGGTCGTGTTGGACACATAAATTGAGACAAAGAGTAGAAAATTTTTTTATTTTTATTTTCACAATAATAAAAAACCATTTGCATTATAGAGGATCGGTAGACTATCCCGAGAGAAAAAATTAAATGAAACTATCGAACACATCTTCATCTGAGGCTCCTTGATGCAATTGCATATACTCTAATTCTCCCTCTAACCTAAATAATTCTTTCCTTTTTATTTCAACTTGCACCTGAAAGGCAGAGGATGCTTCCCAAACAGTCAAATTCCACTATAAGTGTACTCACTTCTTCCTAGAGTGCAACCATCATTGCGTGAAGGAGTGCCATCTCAACCATCAAGCCTCCACACCCTTTTCATGAATAAGTGTTCCCTCAACCCGCACTAATTTGACCGATTAAACCACGAGTTATTTCAGGTCTCAAAGTTGATGTTTTAGCATTGAAACTATTAGCCGCTTCTGAAAGACTCTTAGCTGGGAAGCCCAAATAATCTTTTTTATGCTCAACTTGATGTTAAAGATCTTTTGCTAGCCTCTCTCCATTCAAACCTCTACAGTAGGATTGGCTTCAATTTTGGCGAGGAGTCAACAACCACCATAGTAACAATCGGGTCCCCTACATGGCAAAGTGAGATAAATACTCAATTAAAAATGGGGTTGACTAAGTAGGAGATAAACGACATAACCATGATCTAGACCCAATTAGAAGAAGTAAAACAAAATCTGCCATCACCCAATTTTTACCCTCCAATCTACAATGGGAGGTCAGCAACTTTTGGTGCATCTTGTAAGGTTGGAGCACAAACATTCCTTGTCTGGCCGGATTAGCCTGAAGGACGAAAATCAGGATAAGAGCCAGTGAAACAACCATCTGATCAATTGAAGGATTGCTTTCTATGGGAAAAATATCCCCTTGGCAATCCTTGACAGTCTTAAATCTCTCTTTCTAAGAACCCTCCACCAATCAAGCCTTTATGTACCAAGAATAAATCTAAGGATCCTACCTAATCATATGGAGGTGGCACCCACTCTTTTGGATGGACAATCTATATTTCTTCTCGCCGTTAGGGCGAGGGTCAGCAAGAATCTCAAGAAAATCCAATGAACATAGAAGACGTGATAAGAAAATATGGGACCCACTGAGAAAGTAACCACTGCGAGGCTTAAATAGATACTCGTCAACTCAAGAATATCGCATAACTCAATTGAACAGCATCGGGAGTCGAACAATAGAAGACGGTAAGAATATCGCATAACTCAATTTAACCATTTATGTGTACGCCCACTAAGTAATTTCATAGATTGGTGAATCAACAACATTCGTTCGACTTCCCGGATTCGACCAATCAACCGCGTCATTAACTTGCTAGATGACCACACTAGAACAGACAGTCGATAGTATTGCCCGCTTCTTCCCTGCAATCCAGCTCACTGGGTTAAGGACTCCAAGAGATCCCTAGGCCCTACCAAAGCCAAATATCTATAATACCCTATACTGTCCCAGTCAAAGTAGGGGTATCTATGTAATTTTATGAACAATGCCACCTTAGTCTATAAATAGGAGGCCATGCTGCAAATAATGGTTACACGATCTTAGCCAAAAATGTTGAGAAAGGTCAATGTAATTGTTCTAAATCGATGTTCACCAACACCCTTTCTCTATTTTTTTCACTTTACGCTCTATTTCTTGGGTGTGATCGATCTGACTTTTTTGTTATGATAGATTGTGTAAAATTTATTTAAATATAATCAATTAATATTTGTATTCTATACAAGTATATGTATCATTATCAAGTAATAATGGACTTTCTAATTAAGCCCCAAATATCGATCTTACGGGGAAGGTTTAAATTGAAAATAACAAATTTGCTAGGAGATTCACAAAAAGTCAATTGAAATCACCGTCACTAATTACAATTGTTGAGATGTAATCAAAATTAAATTTCTAAACTATTATCAAATTAAATATGCAAAATACTAATTTCCATTGTTGAGATGTAATCAAAATTAAATTTCTAAACTATTATCAGATCAAATATGCAAAATTTATTTTAAACTATTATCAAATCAAATATACAAAATTTAAAATAGTAAATACTAATCTATTAACTATGTTTATGTAACGGAGATTCTTATGTGAAAAAGCATCCTTCTCACTACAATGAGGCTATGGTAAAATGAGATGAGATAAATGTTCATAATATGTATTGTTCCGTCCCACTACAATGAGGCTATGGTAAAATGAGATGAGATAAATGTTTATAATATGTATTGTGCGAATTCCCACTACAATGAGGCTATGGTAAAATGAGATGAGAAAATGTTCATAATATGTATTGTGTCAAATAAAAGCAATTTTAATTCTCTACCCTGATACAGTGCATAGAAAAACATTGGTTAATTTCATTTTTTAGTCCCTAAATTCGTGGCTAGGCTAGGAGGATACTGACTCCCACTCCAGAGCTCCCACTTCCCTTCACCTGAAGGCTCTCGCTTCAGCTTTTAAACGCTAAGACTGAATTGAAGATTTTAGTCTGTCACCCTAAAAGTTCTCCAATTCTAGACCCAACAAACAATATTTTTCTATTTATTTGCACTTAATTCCATAAACGACGTTCTCCTTTATGGAATCAAATGTGATCCTTACTCTGTTGTAGAACTCATACTCCATTTCCCAGATCATATGTTTCACAACACATTTTAACAATTGTTATAGAACTCATACTCCATTTCCCGGATCATATGTTTCACAACATATTTTAACAATTCAATTGGCCAGATTGAAAAGTAAATTAAGTTCGGAGTTGAAAAATCATTACAATTTATTTTACAATTTAATATTGGCACATTCATATTATCTCTTCATTTCACCATATCTCAGAGTAAGGAGAAAGATAGAGGGAACTACCATGACTTCATGAGAAAGAAATAGCCAAACACAAATTTTATATATAAAAGAAAGTTCATACAACATTGATAAACAAATAATAATTATCTGAAAACTCTTTCTTAAAGCAAATCTTTCGTAGTCTTTCCTTTGAAATGCAGGAAGAAGATATCTCTCACTTTTCTCCTTCTCCAACACTCTTACAGAAAGTTTCACACTAAATCTCACCACAAAAAC
This sequence comes from Phalaenopsis hybrid cultivar, assembly GCA_002079205.1. Taxonomy (NCBI): domain Eukaryota; kingdom Viridiplantae; phylum Streptophyta; class Magnoliopsida; order Asparagales; family Orchidaceae; genus Phalaenopsis; species Phalaenopsis hybrid cultivar. The sequence goes on from JXCR01052657.1 coordinate 122,334, forward strand.
TCTAAACTATGAAATCAAAATCACTAATTGACTACAATATGGAAGTGGAATGAAATGATGTGGTGCCAAAAATGGAAGTAGAGGAGTGAAAAATGTAGAGGAGCCCATTTTCTAATAAAGTTCGGCCCCAAATAGAGCCCAAGGTCGGTTCTTCAAGAGGTGCCTCCAAAAACTCTTTAAAAAGTCATCCAAATGCATCAAACCTTCTAGAAACGCGGTCTGCACCGCCTTTGGCGCCGTCGGCACTGGTCTGGCATCATCGACGCTGAGTAAAAAATCTCTACGTTAATTTGTTATGTGCTTTTGGCGCTGCCCTCGGCACTGTCGAGGCTGAGCATTTCTTCAAAAATGTCATTTTGACTCCAAATTTCATCCTTTTTGCTTTCTTTTTGCTTGAAGCCCTAAAAATCAACAACCAGCAAGAAAACATAAAAATACCTTCCATTAAAGTTCAATATCATCAAAAATAGGTATAAAATATGGGTCTAAAAATGCCTATATTTTTTGTGTATCAAAATCCCCCANGACTTCTTTTTACTCTATTTCTTCGAGGCTTTGGTTGTCATTCCTTCCTTTTAGACTACAGTCTAAATGTTAGTCTCCTCCGAGAGCACGAATGCCATCCTACCAAACTCAATCTGCAGGACTTTATTCAGAATATCTGAGTCCAAATATCAAGGGTCGATAAAACGATACACTTAATCTTCCTACAAGATTCCATCAAGGGGTTAGGCAAAGTTTCAACTTTCTTAATTGGACACACATCCTCCTGTATAGAAATAATCTAACCAACCTTGTAGGAGCTGATTAGAAAGCAAAGTTTTTAGTCATTTATCTTATTCTTGAGCCCAATTAGCGGACATGTGAAAAAAATGGCATAACCACCCAAATCCAACTTGAAGCTAAAGAAGTACACAAATAGGTCTATTGATTAAGGGATGGTCATCTGGAGCAGAAAGGTCACAAAATTCATAATGTACCCTATAGTGTTTGGCATCACCTGGACAGGGATGACAACAAACCTAACAAAGATCAATCTTAGTTCAGTGCACATAGGGAGTCACATATCGTATTTGAACTGATCCTTATAAAGATTATCTCACCTTAGAGATCATCAGTCACCTAAACACCAGCTCTGGTTGATCGAAGTTTCACAGAGGGGTGGAAGTCGTATGACTCTTAGATCCTGGACACTTGCCCACTAGAGAGAGTGGATCTCACTTTTGTAAGAGCACTTTTGAAAAGATTATGATAGTATTTTTGAGCCATCAAAATTAATACACTGAGAAGAAGAGTATGGCAAAAAAGAGACGTATTTCAAGGGGGGAGAGTAAGAAGAACATAACAGTCGTGCAAGCATCATCTACACTCTCATACCTATTTAGAGGAAATAGTAGGAGGTTAAACCGTCGAGGAGGAAAAACATGTCCTTTATCATATAAAAACATGGAGAAAAGGTCATGTTAGACACATAAATTGAGACAAAGAGTAGAATTTTTTTATTTTTATTTTCACAAAAATAAAAAACTATTTGTATTACAGAGGCTTGGTAGACTATTCCGAGAGAAAAAATTGAATGAAACTATCAAACACATCTTCATCTGAGGCTCCTTGATGCAATAGCATATACTCTAATTCTCTCTCTAACCTAAAATTATCTTTCCTTTTTATTTCAACTTGCACCTGAAAGGTAGAGGATGCTTCCCAAATAATCAAAGTCCACTATAAGTGTACTCACTTCTTCCTAGAGAGCAACCATCATCGCGCGAAGGAGTGCCATCTCAACCATGAAGCCTCCAAACCCTTTTCATGAACAACTGGCTGATGCGCTCCCTCAACCCACACTGATTCAACCGATTAAACCACGAGTTCTTTTGGGTCTCAAAGCTAATGTTTTAGCATTGAAACTATTAGCCGCTTCTGAAAGACTCTTAAACTGGGAAGCCCAGATGATATTTTTTATGCTCAACTAGATATTAAAGATCTACTGGTAGCCTCTCCCCCATTTAAACCTCTGCAGTAAGATTGGCTTCTATTTTAGTGAGGAGTCAACAACCATTATAGTAACAATCGGGTCCCCTACATGGCAAAATGAGATAAATACTCAATTAAAAATGGGGTTGACTAAGTAGGAGATAAACGACATAACCATAATCTAGACCCAATTAGAAGAAGTAAAAGAAAATCTGCCATCACCCAATTTTTACTTTCCAATCTGCAATGGGAGGTCAGCAACTTTTGGGGCGTCCTGTAAGGTTGGAGCCACAAACATTCCTTGGCTGGCCCGTTTAGCCTGAAGGACAAAAATCAGGATAAGAGCCAGTGAAACAACCATCTTATCAACTGAAGGATTGCTTTCTGTGGGAAAAATATCCCCTTGGCAATTCTTGATAGTCTTAAATCTCTCTTTCTAAGATCCCTCCACCAATCAAGCCTTTATGTACCAAGAATAAATCTAAGAATCCTACCTAATAATATGGAGCTGGCACCCTCTCTTTTGGATGGACAATCTATATTTCTTCTCGCCCGTAGGGCAAGGGTCAGCATGAATCTCAAGAGAATACAATGAACTTAGAAGACGTGATAAGAAAATATGGGACCCACTGAGAAAGTAACCATTGTGAGGCTTAAATAGCTACTCGTCAACTCAAGGTAGCTGACTCAGGCAGACAGAGGACCTAACGAGAACTAAATCAAATGGCATCAGGAGTCGAATAATAGAAGATGGTAAGAATATCTCAGAACTCAGTTTAACCATTTATGTGTACGTCCACTAAATAATTTCATAGATTGGTGAATCAACAACATTCGTCCGACTTCTCGGGTTTGACCAGTCAACTACACCCGCGTCATTAGCTTGTTGGATGACCCCACTAGAACAGACAGTTGATAGGATTGTCTGCTTCTTCCCTACAATCTAGCTCACAAGGTTGAGGACTCTAAGAGATCCCTAGGCCCCACCAAAGCCAAATATCTATAATTCCCTATACAGTCCCAATCAAAGTAGGGGTATATATGTAAATCTGTGAACAATGCCTCCTTATTCTATAAATAGGAGGCCATGCTGCAAATAATGGTTACATGATCTTAGCCACAAATGTCTAAAAAGGTCAATGTAATTGTTCTAAATCGAAGTTCACCAACACTCTTTCTCTATTTTCTTCACTTTACGCTCTATTTTTTTAGGCGTGACTGATCTGACTTTTTTGTTGCTATAGATTATGTAAAATTTATTTAAATATAATCAATTAATATTTGTATTCTCCGCAAGTATATGTATTGTTATCAAGTAATAATGGACTTTCTATTTAAGCCCCAAATATCGATCCTACGGGGAAGGTTTAAATTGGAAATAACAAATTTGCTAGGAAATTCACAGAAAGTCAATTGAAATCACTGTCACTAATTACAATTGTTGAGATGTAATCAAAATTTAATTTCTAAACTATTATCAAAACAAATATGCAAAATTTAAAATAGTAAATACTATTCTATTAACTATGTTTATGTAACAGAGATTATTATGTCAAAAAACATCATTCCCACTACAATGAGGCTATGGTAAAATGAGATGAGATAAATGTTCATAATATGTATTGTGTCAAGTAGGAGCAATGTTAATTCTCTACCATGATACAGTGCATAGAAAATCATTAGCTAATCTCAGTGTTTAGTCGCTAAATTCATGGATAGGCTATGAGGATACTGACTCCCACTCCAAAGCTCCCACTTCCCTTCACCTGAAGGCTAGCTCTCACTTAAGCTTTTAAACACTAAGACTGAATTGAAAATTTTAGTCTGTCAGCCTAAAGGTTCTCCAATTCTACACCCAACAAAGAATATTTCTCTATTTATTTGCACTTAATTCCATAAACGATATTCTCCATTATGAAATCAAATGTGATCCTTACTCTATTGTAGAACTCATACTCCATTTCCTGGATCATATGTTTCACAACACATTTAAACAAATTTCTCCTTCATGAAATCAAATGTGACCCTCACTCTGTTGTAGAACTCATACTCCATTTCCCGGATCATATGTTTCACAATATATTTTAATTGTTATAGAACTCATACTCCATTTCCCGGATCATATGTTTCACAACATATTTTAACAATTCAATTGGCCAGATCGAAAAGTAAATTAAGTTGGAGTTGAAAAATAATCACAATTTATTTTATATTTTAATATTGGCACATCCATATTATCTCTTCATTTCTGGAGTTGAAAAATCATCACAATTTTTTTTATATTTTAATATTGGCACATCCATATTATCTCTTCATTTCACCATATCTCAGAGCTGAAAAATCATCACAATTTATTTTACAATTTAATATTGGCACATTCATATTATCTCTTCATTTCACCATATCTCAGAATAGGGAGAAAGATAGAGGGAACTTGTTGACCTTATTTTTGGTTGAGGTTTAGTTTTTCCTCTTTAGTAGCCTAGGGTCTAGCCATAGGACTTTTCCTGTTGACTATTCCTAGAAAACTAGACATGGAACCCTCACCATTAGAAATTCCAAACTCTTCTCCACTCAACTTGAAGTTCCACATATTGCTCTCAACCTCTAAATACTTAGTAGGTGGGGCCACTGTGGGGGAAACTCAAGATGAGTCACCCTTAGGATTGCTGGACCTTAGGGTTGACCTTGGGTGTTAGTCTGGAGCTAAGGCACTCACTACACTTATCTGCATCCACAATCACTCACAACCATGAACTTAAATTTCTAGTCTAGATCCCTGATCTTTTGGGATACTCATGTAGATGGTCCCCTAAACCTACTAGCCCTGGGGTTATGATTTAGCTAAGACCACTATGTAGAGGACCCAAAATGAGGTTTCCAATGGTCCATGGCTTATTGGTGATGGTTGGTACCTCAACTCTACCAAAATACCCATCTTGGCCTCATAAAACACCCCCAAATTACCAAAATACCCCTCTTGGACCCAAAATTCCAAAATCCCAAAAATTCCAAAACACCCCCAAGTTACCAAAATACCCCTCCATAGCTCAAAATCCTAAAATCTCCAAAAATTCCCAAAAAATCCCAAATAATCCTAATTTCATTTCTCTCAACTACCACATGACCCAATTTGACCAATTTTACCATCTTTAAGCAAAATCCTCAAATTGCCCTTTAAAGACCCAAATTTCCTCAAATCCAACTCAAATGTCAATCAATTTGACCTCAATGGACCTCAATCTCAATCCTAAACTCAAATTCACTTTTGATATGATTAAACTAAACCAAATACAAGCTTAATTGGTCCATGATTTGAGCCCAATTTTGATTTGGGTCAAAACCCTAATTTTGACCTTATGACCTAATCTCACCAAATTGAACCCATAACCTAGTCAATTGGCCTCAATTAATGTTTAAAAATCTTTANGAAGAACATCATAAAACTTTATTAATAATTAATTTAACATTCAAATAAAAAGTTTAGAAAATGTGTTCAAGTCTTTTTTCCTTAAGTTGATTCAGGTGAAGCCAATTTTTAATTAGGCATCTCTTCAAGCTTCTCCCCGTATATATATTTTTTTTCTTTTTCTTTTCTTTTCAGGATCATTTTTAATCCCCCTTTTCTTTTCTTTCTTTCTTTTCTTTCTTTCTTTTCTTCTTTTTTTTTTTTATATGTCAGGATTACTATATCTGGATAGACTTTAATGATTTTGAACTTCACTATCTTCTTCTTAAAGTTAAGAACTTCTTACATTTCTTCACTTAATAAATTTATATTAACTTAAAGATTTCATAAGGTTTGATTATTTTCTTTTTACAAGAATCCTTTAAGATTTTAATACTTCAAAAATACAAATTTCCTTTTCTAAAAATAGAAAAACATTGTCTTATTCTCTTTTACCAAATATCTTAGCCCCTAGAATTAACCTTTATTATTTGAAATTTTTTACTTGAATTTACTATATATTTAGAAAAATAAAGTTAACCATAGAAGTCTTTTATCACCTTAAATCCACCCAAAATCAAACCCTAGCCACCCAAACCGAAGGTTGAAGATGACTGAAGCGTAAAAAATGGTGGCCATAGTAAAAATTGCAAATTTTTAGGAGTTAAAATCTGGTGTTGGGTCGAGGGCGACGTCGGCGCTAAAGGCCCGAAAAATTTCATATTTTGATTTTTTTTATTTTCAATTTAATATTAACTTACTCCAAAAATTTTTAGTTTTTTAGACACAGATTTTTATCTAACAATAATTTATGAACAAAACAATTCACAAACACCAATTTTCACAAACAACAACAAACTAACTTTTATATGTGAAAGTACACTTTTTACAAACACAATTTTTAATTACACAATCACACATATTAAACAAATTAATTATAAATCAGTGTCAAAATCAAGCCACAACACTAAACACTGTCACAAAACTATACGCACAATCAACGTTCAGAATTCTAAAGCAAAAAAGCGAGAAAAAAACAAACCAAATTAAATCCACACAATTACACTAAATATATATAATGTTCTAAAATAGATAGAGAATTTAAAGTCTTCAATTATTATGCCTCTTCTTCAGTTCTTTCTTCTCCTCTGATATCTCCCATAGATTGGTAATGAACATATAAGTTGTAGAAGGATCGGTACGAGAATTGATATGCTTAATTTTCTTCCATCCACCCTTTTTCTTTAAACATCCGAACTAATCCTGCTTCAAAAGTTCCAGTGTGATCAAAATTTTTCTTTCATTCTATAATCTAGGTGATCAAAATAGTATTTAAGATCTCCTACTGCATTCATAATACTGATGTTCCCTTTCAATTTTTTTCATTTTTTTTTCCAAAGCAAGCGAACTTCCAACTGTTGGTGGTATTAATGGAGTTGAAGCATGTGAAGATTGATCTATGATGGCTTCTAATACTTCATTCCCCATTTCCACAATAATTCTCATCTATAGGATTCATGGGCTCTCATGGTAATAAAGTTTTTTCCCAACTTTCATATGGAACTTGGGCTTGAGTGCAAATAAAAAAGATGGTAGATGGATGCCCTAGTCCATAAATTGATCCATTAGTAAGGATACCCATAATAGATTTAAATATAATAAACCCTATATCAATGGGTTTTTCCATTTGAATGCAATAATTTAAAATAGCACATTCTTTGGTAACTCTACTAATTTTCATATTAGGGGTTAATTTTGCAGCAATAAAGAAATGTCATTGCTTCAAAATTGGATTAAGTAATGAAGTGGAGAACTAATATATCCTTCATCTCGTATTTCTCACATATCACTTTCATCCATCAGAAGATTATACACATCTTGCATCAAATCTCGTGTAGGAATGAAATTTTTATAATGACATATTGGAATGTTGCTATCATATACAATTCATTAATCCTTGCAGGAGTAAATGGTACAGCCTTATCTCATTCAAAGACAACTCCTTGAGTAATTCCATGTAAGTTTGCATAAAACTCTTTCACCACAAAGACGACAACCACAGACGTAGTGTAACACAGAACTTCCCAACACCTTTGCAGAAGGATTTTATCAATCGGTCCAGTAGGATTGATCACTCCATGATTAACAAATCCTCTTTCCTTGATCATTCTCCTCTTTCTAATCACTTTATCGTATAATCGCTATGCGTCGGAACTAATAAACTTTCTTTCATTGAAAACTCCATATCTCAAAGTATTTCTGGAATTGAAAACCATGGAATCTGAAAATAGGAAGTTACTAGGAGTCCAAGGATGTTTCTAGATCTTTTTAAACTCATCCTGATGGTTTTTATAAAGTGAAATCGCACCAAAACCCACCAAAAGTCATCTAAAACCGTCGAACCGCACTTCACACTGTTGGCGCTCCCGATTGGCACTGCCGGTGATGATGTTTGTTATCTAGGGAACCATCGGTGCCCATTCTGGCGCCGTCGGCACCAGTGGCCAAATTTGTGATTTTCATTTTTTTATTCAATTGATTCCAAATTTTCCTCCAATACCAATATTTGACTTAGTCTATAATAAATGCAATTATGTAGGATTATTATCTACTAATATATAAGACACTTAATAAACTAAATAGTAATAAATTGTAATATAAGTATGGGTTGCCTCCAACGAAGCGCTTAGTTTAACGTCGTCAGCCTGACATACCATTTGTTTAGATAGATTGACTTAACATTAAAACTTCTTTAAATTAAGGTATGTGCCCTTCATAATAATGTACCAAATGATGCCCATTAACTATAAATATCTTTCTAGTGTTAGGATCTTTAATAACAATAGTTTCATAATGATAGACTTTAATCACTTTAAATGGTCCTAACCATCTAGATTTTAGATTTCCTGGAAATAATCTCAATCTTGCATTATAAAGTAGAACTTCTTGTTTAGGTTCAAATTTCTTCTTAACAAACTTCCTATCATGCCATATTTTCATTTTCTCTATATAGATTTTTTGTATTATCATATGCTTCATTTCTAATCCCCTCAAAGTTATTGAGTTGCAAAAAACTTTTCTCACAAGCATCCTTTAAATTAAAATTAAATTTTTTAATAGCCCAAAAGGCTTAATGTTCAAATTCTACTGGTAAATGACATGTTTTTCCAAAAATCAATCTATATGGGGACATTCTTATAGGAGTTTTATAAGCAGTTTTGTATTCCCATAATGCAGTATCAGTCTAGCAGACCAATCCAATTTATAAGGATTTATAGCTTTTTCTAAAATGCATTTAATTTCACGATTCGATATTTCTGCTAGAGCACTAGTTTGAGGATGATAAGCAGTAGAGAATCTATGCATTATATCATATTTCTTGATTAATTTTTTTATTCTCTTATTCCTAAAATGAGATCCTCCATCAGTAATGATTACTCTTGGCATTCCATATCTTGTAAAAATATTTTTAATTAAAAATTTAGAAACACTTCGAGCGTCACACCTAGGCACAACAATAGCTTCAATCCACTTAGACATATAATCAACAACAAGTAATATATATAAATTTTCAAATAAATGCATAAATGGTCCCATAAAGTCTAATCCCCACACATAAAAAATTTCAACTTTTAATGTGTAATTTAGAGGCATTTCGTCTCTTCTGGAAATATTTCTTATACGTTGACTTCTATGGCATGTTTTAATATATTCCTTAACATCTCTAAAAATAGTAGGCCAATAAAATCTAGCTTGTAAAATTTTATATGCAGTTCTATTTATTCCAAAATGTCCTCTAAATTCATAATCATGACATCTTTTAATTATCTGTTGAGTTTCTTCATAAGGCACACATCTTCTAATAATTAAATCTTTACATTATTTATACGCATATGGGCCATCCCAAAAATAGTTTTTCAAATCATAGATAAATTTCTTTAACTGTGGATTCTTGATATCAGGTGGTAGAATGTCACTACAATATAGTTTACTATATCAGCATACCACGGTACATCCATTTCATCAATACTATATAAATGTTCATCAGGGAAATTTTGTAAAATTTCATTTGCAAAATTAGTTAGTATTTCTATTTCTATTCTAGACAAATGATCAGCTATTTGATTATCATTTTCCCTTCTATCTACCACGATAAACTCAAACTCTTACGATAGAAGTATCCATCTAATTAATCTTAGTTTAGCATCCTTCTTTTGAATCAAGTATTTAATAGTAGAATGATCTGTATGCATTATACATTTAGTTCCAATTAAATAAGATTTAAATTTATCAAAGGCATAAACAATAGCTAATAATCCTCTTTTAGTAGTAGTATAATTAATTTGAGCATTATTTAGAGTTTTACTAGCATAATATATAACTTTAAAACATTTTTTGTGCCTTTGTCCTAATACAGCCCCAATAGCATAGTCACTAGTATCACACATTATTTCAAATGATTTCTCCCAGCCAAGAGTTTTACTAGCATAATATACAACTTTAAAAAAAATTTCGTGCCTTTGTCCTAATACAGCCCCAATAGCATAATCACTAGTATCACATATTATTTCAAATGGTTTCTCCCAGTCAGGTGGTACTATTATAGGTTCAGTGATTAATGTTTTCTTTAATAACTCAAATGTTGTTATGCATTCCTCATTAAAATTAAATTTTAAATCTGTTTCTAAAAGTTGGCAGAGGAGTTCTGTTATTTTTGAAAAATTTTTTATGTAGCGCCTGTAAAAACCAGCATATCCTAGAAAACTTTTCACCCCTTTAACATTATTAGGAGCTGGTAATTTTTCTATATTTTAGATATTTGTAGGATCTACTTCCATGCCTTTTTCAAAAATTTTATGCCCAAGAACAATACCTCCTGCAACCATAAATTGACATTTTTCCTAATTTAATACTAGGTTGATTTTTTCACATACATTTAACTTTTTCTAAATTGTTAAGACATAACTTAAACGAATTCCCAAATACAAAAAAATCATCCATAAATACTTCCATTCTATGCTCTATAAAATTGCTAAAAATTGACATAATGCATCTTTAAAATGCTGCAGGTGCATTGCATAGTCCAAAAGGTATTCTACGAAAAGCAAATGTTCCATATAAGCTTGTAAACGTTGTTTTATCTTGATCCTCTGGAGTAATTGGAATTTGATGATATCTGGTATATCCATCTAAAAAGCAATAGTATTTGTTCCCAGCCAATCTATCCAACATTTGATCTAGAAATGGCAAAGGAAAGTGATCTTTTCTAGTGGCCATATTTAGTTTTCTGTAGTCAATACAAATTCGTCAACCAGCTACTTGTGTTATTGGTATTAATTCAGTTTTCTCATTTTCTTCAAGAGTCACTCCTCCTTTCTTCGGAACACAGTGAATTGGGCTTACCCAAGTACTATCTGAAATAGGATATATAATTCCAGAATTTAATCACTTTAAAATCTCTTTTTAACCACTTCTTTCATTATTGGGTTTAATCTTCTTTGATGATCAGCTTTAGGTTCATATTGTTCATCTAATAAAATTTTATGCATACAAATTGAAGGACTAATTCCTTTAATATTTGTTAAAGTCCATCCAAAAGCCCTTTTATACTTTTCAACATCTCTATCGACTTTTGTTCCTGAATTTTAGTTAACTCAAAAGATATAGTAACAGGCAATGTAGATGACTCTCCTAAAAATACATATTTTAAATGGGCAGGTAATATCTTCAATTCAAGTTCTGCTAGTTTAATACTTGAAGGAAAAAGATTTTTATTATCATTTTCTAGCAAGTCTAATGCTTCAAATTTGCCTTGAATATAATCTAAATTATCTTCTTTTACTTCATTTTCAGTATTAAAAATTTCTCCTTGCTTCAATTTATCTTTGAATTCATTCTTAAACTGCTCATTACTTAGATAATCAGCTACTTCCATCCTGAAACATTCATTATCTTTTTCTATTACAGGATATTTCATAACTTTTATTATAATAAATTTCTCTTCTTGATCATTACCTCTCATCATTAATTCTCCTTTTTGCACATCTATTACAGCTCTCCCTATTGCAAGATATGGTCTCTCTAAAATAATGGGAATCTCTTTATCTTCCTCCATATCGAATACTATAAAGTCTACAGAGAAAATCAATTTATCCACTTTTACTAGCACATCTTCTATAACTTTTTTTCGATAAGTTATTAATTGATCAGCTAACTAAAGAGTTACAGTAATATGGGAAATTTCTCCCAAATTTAAATGTTTAAAAATTGATAAAGGCATAAGATTGATGCTCGCTCCTAAATCACATAAAGCTTTTTCGTAAAACTTTTCTCCAATTGCACAAGGTAAGTAAAACTATCAGGATCTTTTAATTTTTTAGGAAGCTTTTTCTGAATAATAGCACTACACTCTTTACTAAGTGCAATGGTCTCATGATTGTAAACTTCCTTTTCTTGTTTAATACATCCTTCATAAATTTAACATAACTTGGAATTTGTTCCTAAGCTTCAACAAAAGGAATATTTATCGTTAATTTCTTAAGGATTTCCAAAAATTTTGTAAATTATTTCTCTTTATGCTTCTGTTTCAGTCTTTGAGGAAATGTAAGTGATGGTTTTTCTACAGGGCTATGTGTTTGTTGATTTTCCTATTGATCATTTTCCATTTCTTCCTTTTCTTCATCAACTTTAGTTTCTCTTTGGATCCTTGTTTCAACTTCTTTTCCACTTCGTAATTGAATAGCTTTATTTTGATCTTTTAGATTAACTTCCACAGTACTTGGAAGAATTCCAAAAGGTCTATTACTAAGTGCAGTAGCAATACTTCATAATTGATTTTCAATATTTCTAATAGCAGCCCTTGATTCTGTATTTGATTTCTCATATTCAACATTACTTCTTCTATCGTCAACTTCTTTTCCTTAATGTGTGAATTAGGGTTGGAGTTAAATCCTGGAGGATAATAAGGTCAAAAATTAGGATTTCCTTGATTATTCAGATTTTGATGGATTCACCGAATTATTATAATTATTCTAACTAAAATAAGGGTGATTTTTCCAACCAGTGTTAAAATAATTAGAATAGGGGTTGTTATTTCAATTATTTATAGCGTTTAAAGTTTCATAAGATGATTGTGTATCAATAATCTGTCCTAGTGAATTCTCCTCTAATACTGGGGGTACTTGAGAATAATTCATTCTCATTTCATCAATCTTTTTAGAAATAACAACAATTTGAGATGCCAAAATAGACATTGCATCAGAATCATGAATACTAGCTACTCTCTTAATATTTACCCTCTCAGAGGGCCATTGAAATTATTAGTAGTCATTTCTTCAATTAAGAAATATGCTTCATCAAAAGGTTTTCACATTAATGAACCACCCGCAGCAGCATCTATAATAGAACTCAGTGATCCTACTATTCCATTGTAAAATGTTTGAATTATTAACCAATTTGGTAAAGCATGATGTGGACATTTCATAAGAAATTCTTTAAATCTTTCCCAGGCTACTTACATTGATTCCCCTTCGAACTAACAAAAATATGTAATATCATTTCTAAGTTTAGCTGTTTTTTAGAGTGGAAAATATTTAGCCAAGAATTTTTGTGATAGTTCTCCCCAAGTTCTAATAGATCCAGGTCTAATGAATTTAACCAAGCTTAAGCTTTGTCCCTTAAATAAAAAGGAAAATTTCTAAGCCTGACATCATCATTAGACACTCCATTATATTTAAAAGTAGCACATATTTCAAGAATCCCTTAATGAAAAAGGAAAATTCTAAGCCTAACAGCATCTTTAGACACTCCGTCATATTTAAATGCAGCACAAATTTCAAGAAAATTGGCAAGATGTATATTAGAATCTTTAGTAGGTGATCCTCCAAACTGATTATTTTGTACCATTTGGATAATAGCAAGTTTAAGCTCAAATGAATTAGCAACAACATCAGGATTTTAAATAGTCAAGTGAAGTTTATCTGCTGTCGGATTCGCATAATCTTTTAAAGGTCTCTGTCGATTTTCATTTATTGGATTATCTAAGTTATTCGTCCATTATTGTAAATTTTTAATTTCTCTTTGTTATTTTCAAGTTTTTCTAATAGTTTGTTTTAATTTTGAATCGTAAGGTACTAAACCTTCAGATCCAATATTTCACATAAACAAATAAAAAAAACAAAGTAAATACTCTAAAAAATATTTCTTTTTGTATTTTTTATTTTAAAATTTTTTTAATTTTTTTATCTTTTAATAATAATAAATTTTCTGGTATATATATTATCTCTAAATTTCCTAATTTATCAAAACTATTTAATTCAATCATTACCTTCCCCACGCAACGACACCAAAAACTTGATCCGACTTTTTTGTTGCGATAGATTGTGTAAAATTTAATTAAATATAATCAATTAATATTCAGATTCTACGTAAGTATACGTATCATTATCAAGTAATAATGGACTTTCTATTTAAGCCCCAAATAACGATCCTACGGGGAAGGTTTAAATTGGAAATGACAAATTTGCTAGGAAATTCAGAAAAAGTCAATTGAAATTATTGTCACTAATTTCAATTATTGAGATGTAATCAAAATTAAATTTCTAAACTATTATTAAATCAAATATGCAAAATTTAAAACAGTAAATACTAAATTTATGTAACGGAGATTCTTATGTGAAAAAGCATCCTTCTCACTACAATGAGGCTATGGTAAAATGAGATGAGATAAATGTTCATAATATGTATTGTTCCGTCCCACTACAATGAGGCTATGGTAAAATGAGATGAGATAAATGTTTATAATATGTATTGTGCGCAAAATAAGAGCAATTTTAATTCTCTACCCCGATACAGTGCATAGAAAATCATTGGCTAATCTCAGTTTTTAGTCCTTAAATCTGTGGCTAGGCTAGGAGGATACCAGCTCCCACTCCAGTGCTCCCACTTCCCTTCACCTGAAGGCTAGCTCTCGCTTCAGTTTTTAAACACTAAGACTGAATTGAAGATTTTTGTCTGTCACCCTAAAGGTTCTCCAATTCTACACCCAACAAAGAATATTTCCCTATTTATTTGCACTAATTCTATAAATGATGTTCTCCTTTATAGAATCAAATGTGATCCTTACTCTGTTATAGAACTCATACTCCATTTCCCGGATCATATGTTTCATAACACATATTAACAATTCAATTGGTCAGATCAAAAAGTAAATTAAGTTTGAAGTTGAAAAATCATCATAATTTATTTTACAATTTAATATTGGCACATTCATATTATCTCTTCATTTCACCATATCTCAGAGTTGGGAGAAAGATAGAGGGAACTACTCAGACTTCATGAGAAAGAAATAACAAAACACAAATTTCATATATAAAAGAAAGTTCATACAACACTGATAAACAAAAAAATACTTATCTGAAAACTCTTTCTCAAAGTAAATCCTTTGTAGCCTTTCCTTAAAAATGCAGGAAGAAGATATCTCTCACTTTTCTACTTCTCCAACACTCTTATAGAAAGTTTCACACTAAATCTCACCACAAAAACTGTAAATTATGAAAAAAAAATCACTAATTGACTCCAACATGGAAGTGGAATGGAATGATGTGGTGCAAAAAATGAAAGTATAGGAGTGAAAAACAAAGAGGAGCCCATTTTCTGATGAAATTCGGCCCCAAATAGAGCTCAAGATCAGTTCTCCAAGAGGTGCCTCCAAAAACTCTTCAAAAATTCGTCCAAATACATCGAACCTTCTAGAAATGGGGTATGCACCGCCTTTGGTGCCACCGGCACTAGTTTAGCGTCGTCGACGCTGAGTAAAAAATCTCCGCGTTAATTTGTTCTGCACTGTCGGCGCTGCCCTTGGCACTGCCGCACTGAGTATTTCTTCAAAAATGTCATTTTGACTCCAAATTTCATCTTTTTTGCTTTATTTTTGCTTTAAGCCCTAAAAATCAACAATATGCAAGATAACATCAAAATACCGTCCATTAAAGTGCAATATCATCAAAAAAAGGTATAAAATATGGGTCTAAAATGCATATATTTTTGGTGTATCAATGACTTGCAAGAAAATTTTGGATTCAACACATCTGCAATTAGTATATCAAATGAAATATTTGTACTTATTTTCCTTTCTCTTATAATCCCACAAGTGATTAAAAGGCAAATCCATCGATATAAAAGGGAGGATATAAAGGTTTTAGTGAGTTGGTACAAAGAGCCAGTAAGTGGGTACAAAGAGCCCACTCATAGGGATTAAAACTTATTCAAATAGAGGCACAAACCACACGTAATTCCCAAAATTATAAAAGTTGAAAAAACACTCCTAATCTTGGTGGGTGTAATCGGTGGATTTACCACTTCCCCTTTCCCTGGATATAGAGAGGGATTCCAGCAACATACTAAGATGTAGGATTCTGCCCAAAGTTATGAGACATTCGTTCAGAGAATTATTGAGTTCTAACATTCCTTTTTTCTTCTTCCTAGATTTGTAAACCTGTCAATAATCTGTCAGAGGTAATCTCCTCTGATTAATAGGTGGATCTTCGATGGAGAGCTCACCCCGGGAGTTATGTTGATCTATAAACTGCTGATCTGAGTCAACCTGCAGCACACCTTGATCCTGGCACTCCTCCAAGACTTTACCCTAATCTCTTGCAATATGTAGTTCCAAGACACTTCGGCTAGCATCTGCTACGAGAAAATTTGTAGTATTTATGATATGAGGAAGAACTGCCTCAACAACAGTGGGAGAAAGTTGTTGATCTGGTTGGTGAGGAGTAGCCTGATGAGTCAAATTCTCATTCAACATTTCTGGAAGATTGATGGCTTCTGCTATATTTCCTTCACATGTATAATGTTGTTAGGACCTACCGATCTCAACTGTGGGTGAAGCCTGAAGCATTTTGCAGAGGTGTGCCTAAATAATTTAGTGATTGTAGTAGTTGGGTCTTTGTTCTGCGACAATTGGATGTTAATACACATTGTGGGTAGTACCAAGTCATATTTCATCCACATCAGAGAGGGTGATATCCCTTTCAACAAGTATTCTTGCAAGCGATGGCCTGGATGGATTGAAGGTGGGTATATCCAACTTCATAGGTCTCTTTAGTGCAACTCCAATAGAATAGAGGACTTGGTGATTGAAGTAGTGCAAAGTTAGGCTAGGTAGTTTAAACCAGATTGTAACTATAGGTGGTTCTTAGCTAGGGTCAAATTCAGGAGACAACTTGAGCAGTTTCATATATTTTCCATCTACAATCATAAACTTTTTTGGAAAATATTTTGTCATAGTCATCCACTTTAGATAATTGTATCATCACATGTCTCCCATCAAAGAGGCCAACCTTCCAAAGTCCCAATAGTTTGAGATCTTCAAAAGCCTTTCAAATGATTTTCATTTTAGGATGTCCCGATCGGAACTTTTTAATGAGGGTGCATTTTCTCTTATCAACCAAGTTGGAAACTTCAACATTAGAAAAGAATATAGCTAGTTTGTCACTCTTCCTACTTGTCTTCTTGATGAGGTTGCAGTCCCCCTTGCCTTCGAATGATTAATGATAAATCTGAGGGAAAACCTGATCTAATCTCACAGAGCCAACCATATCATCAAACGAAGTCTTCCCAAGGTTTAAAACTGAAGTAGTCCGTGGTTGAGAAGGAGCAAAAGCCATGGAACACGGAGTTGAACAACAGCAAGATACAGGGATTGATTTTGGGCTGTGATCGTAGCTCACGGACGTGCAGGGAGGACGAGCTCACTTAGATGCAAGGATGAAGCGACTGCAATGTTCAGTCCTGAGCAGTTGAGCAGAAAGAGAGGAGTCGAAGTTGAGTCCACACGCAGATAGGGCTTTACGACAGTGATGAGAGAAACACACGAATCCACAGACAAAAGTGAAGAAGATGACGATAAGACAGCTGAAGAGGTCGACCAAAAAAACTAAGTCAACGCTGAAGCCGAAGGAAGAATCAAACGCCATCGGTACGGTGGAACCCTAGAACGCCGACACTGATGCCAGAGCGCTCCCGCATCGTGAAAATTCCATATATATATATATANAAGGAACAGCTCTATTGCTTACATAAAAATGTTACACCGTGTACTAAAATGCCAAAAGTAGTAAAAAAAAAATTCAATATAAGAAAAATTTGAGGCATAGTGGGCAAGTTGATTTTAGAGGCAACAATAAGACATTTTATTTGAAATGCAATTAATGTGACAAGATAGTTAAAGGTGTTACAAGGATGAGAGAACGCCTCTATTGC
Source organism: Phalaenopsis hybrid cultivar (assembly GCA_002079205.1). Taxonomy (NCBI): domain Eukaryota; kingdom Viridiplantae; phylum Streptophyta; class Magnoliopsida; order Asparagales; family Orchidaceae; genus Phalaenopsis; species Phalaenopsis hybrid cultivar. The sequence continues at coordinate 140,023 of JXCR01052657.1, forward strand.
TTACATAAAAATGTTAAATCATGTACTAAAATGCCAAAAGTAGTCAAAAAAGAAATTCAATCTTGTATGAAAAAGTTGATGAAGACAAAGCATCTTGCACAGCAATAATTTGAGAAAGAATTGATGTCGGTTCTTGCTATGAGTGAGTGCAATGCTAAGGATTCCTCATTATCTCTACAACCAATGTCTATTAGACATACAAGATATCACTCAGATCAGTATATGATAAATGTGAATGATGCCTCATGGAGAGGGGGCAAGGGTAGCTTAGAAGATATCTCGGGAGTATGTCAGAGTGGAACACAAATGTGACTGCATGGATAATGGAAAGTCTTTTTTTATGAGAATGTCTTTCCATTCAGCGCGTCTTCATCTCCTTACTTTAATATGATTTGTTTTATTGTTGCTTGTGGTCAATCTTGAATTTCTTATCTATGTCTGACTTGAGAACATGGGTATTGAAAGAGGAGTTCAGTAATACAGAGAAAAATCTAAAAAGATAAAGAGGACCTGGAGTCATACTAGAGTTACAATCATGTGTAATGAATGATCAGACATAAAGAAAATAAGTTTATCTAACATTCTAATTAATAATTCATATGACTTGTTTTATTAAATCTGTTGAAGTTTATGATTAGGTGAAGGATGCAGACTACATTTTTGAACTACCTGGACTGAAAGATGAAATTCGAGNGAGCTTTATTGTACTTTGGTGAATCAATCTGTAGATGAGAGAAAACTTAGTTTCTTGCTTAAAGAAAATGCTGATTGACTTACCTAAACAAAAAAAAAATCATAGAAGGAAAAATTGCTGCTTCATTTTTATTTCATAATGGAGTGTGTTAGATGCCTTTCATATTGGGCCTTCTTTTTAAATTTCTTTCCCAGCAAGGGAAAAAAATATACAATATGTCATGGCATTTCAATTATCATATCTTGCAAAGAAGCCATGCTGTCTGTTATTTTATTGAGGCATTTATATACATACCACAAAATTCCAATATATTTACAAATATAGCAACCAATGTTTGATTTTTATATTTATAAAGCAAATCATTCCTATCACTTTGAAAATATCACTATTGTCAACTTTTAAAAAGTGAAATACCATATTAATAGAGTGATATAGATAAAAATTAAAATATAAGTATTAGATATGTAAGTACATAATAATAATATTATGTCATATTTACGTAAATCTTTTTTATTTTATTACGTTTTGGCACCATCACTTGAGTTTGTACCATATTGATTGAATTATATAAGCTTTCAACCCAAATTCACTATTTATTTCTTGATATAGTTGCCATACACAGCACCCAAAATATTGTATTTACAAATCTAACACCCAGATGATTGGTTTGAACTCTTGAACCGTTTAAGATCAAACTACTGATGATTTGATAAAAATAATAAATATGGGTTGAGATTTTATTATGCATTTTGATACTTTGTGAGAAAATGTGAAGGGGATATAATACCATTCATGATTTGTAAATAGCAATATTTCGGATGCTATATATGTAATTATTGTCCTAATTCATGAAATTTCATTGCTCCTGATTTTGAAATCATTTTGAGATACATCAGTGAATGACTAATTTGAACTTGATTTTTAGAGGAGGCCATCCCTCCCAGTTTCAAGTCTCACCTAACGTCACTCGAAAGTGAAATCTAGATGATAAAAAGTAGGAAATAAATGTCTTCCAATATAATAACTCAAACCAATATCACTTGTTAAATGTTACAGAGAAATCCCTGTGGACTAGTCTACCTGGTTTCATACTCATTTACTGTTAGTATAAACCTGAGGGCCATTTTTTTCAAAAGATTTACATACATCGAACTCAATTCTTATGTATTTACATATCTAACACCTAAACTTAAATTTTTATTTTCGATTTGATAGGAAAGATTAGACAGAACAAATGTACAAAAGAAAAAAAAAAAAAAAAACAAAGTTCTCGACACCTCATTAGTTTTATTATTTTACATATCCAACACCCAAAATTTGATATTTACACTTTTATGACGTTTCGGTAACAAACCATACGTGATAATGTCTATTTCAATATTAAAAAATTAATAATAAAAATATTAATGTGAAGTTAAATTTTTTAGTGTTTAGTGCTATAAATGTAAACAAAACTAATAAAAAAAAAACTAGCGTTAGTCATTACCTTATGCAGGTTCAGCATAATAATAAGAACTGACATACGTGTGATGGATTAGCTCATCTGACTAGTTGGGAGTTTGTGGCAACATATAAATGCAATGTTCAAGCGCACACTAGTCAGTAAAAATACTCAGTTTCTGAAGACCAGAAGAGACCTTTGGACATTATTCACCAAACATCAAGAAGATTCAGACATCAGAAAAAGAGTACTGATTTCGGCAAAGTAGCAACTTAAAATTAATTTCTCACCTCAAATTTCTAAACGTAATAAGAAAGCGAAAGCCAATAGAGCATGCGATAACGTCAAAAAAAGTAAAATAGCCAAAAAAAACCTAATGAAATAGACCCAAGAAATGCATCGGCAAACTACCATCAACAAATATGCTTTATTGTCATCCACCCTAAGTGTACAATACATGCAACGAAGATTCATCTTTGTTAAAGCTGCAATAATCTGTTTGCATATTCCAATTTGATAAAGGAAACAAAAAAAATAACGAAGTTCAATATGGTAACCAAAAAAAAAATTTCAATAATCTTCGGAAATAAAGAATTCTCCTTTTCAGTAAAATCACTGGTTGTGAACCCAAAAAATCAAAATTGATGATCTGTCATACTTGTATAAATGATTGACTCATCTCCAAGTACTGAAATCAAAACCATTGTGACAGATGCTAAGCATTCTTCTTTTCTCTAGCGGCAACCAANGTGAACCCAAAAAATCAAAATTGATGATCTGTCATACTTGTATAAACGATTGACACATCTCCAAGTACTGAAATCAAAGCCATTGTGACAGATGCTAAGCATTCTTCTTTTCTCTAGCGGCAACCAATGCCTGCTTTTGCCGCCGCCGCCATTCCGGCATCTTACCAGGAAAAGCCCACCGCAAGAGTCTCTCCCATCCATAACATCCCAAAAACATTAGGGCAGCCCAAAACAGCAGCTTGGCTCCCATCCCCGCCGGAAGTGGCACAAGCTTCAGCCAGTCATTCAGATCCCTGAATGAATCCGAGGTGATGACGACGAAGAAACCCAAAGCAGCGAACAAGGCGTAGCGGAAGGGTTTGTTCTCTGAGATGCTTTGGTTGAAAGGACGGCCTATATAGTTAACAGCAAAGGTTGCCACCTGAATCATCATGTTCACCATATACGATACGGTATTGACAAGATTTGGGTGGAATTCCGAATCGGGTTCGATGCATTCTTCGGGCATGTGTTTTGCGGCTTCGTTGACGGCGGAGACGAGGAAAATGAGGTGCATGGCAAACTGACCGAGGAGAGAAAGGAAAACGTAGGCGCAAAAGATGTTGGGGTGGGGACGGGCAGGCGATAGGGTTTGCAGAGGTCGGGCGTGAGATATGAAGAGGAAGAAGGCGGCGGTGAAGACGCCGCTGATTGTGGCTTGCATGTCGCCAAGTTTGACGCCGTCGAGGTACATTACGCTCAACACGTACGCTGTNGAACTGGCCGAGGAGAGAAAGGAAAACGTAGGCGCAAAAGATGTTGGGGTGGGGACGGGCAGGCGACAGGGTTTGCAGAGGTCGGGCGTGAGATATGAAGAGGAAGAAGGCGGCGGTGAAGATGCCGCTGATTGTGGCTTGCATGTCGCCGAGTTTGACGCCGTCGAGGTACATTACGCTCAACACGTACGCTGTCGCAAGGCAATTGAGGCCGAGGATTTTGAACATTTGGAGCGTGGTTACCAGCGTGCTTCTTCCTTGACGAATGATGTCGAGGGTTGGGGAAACTGATGTGTGTTTTGCGGTGAAAGGTGAAGCCATGGAGGCATCACCGAGCTTGACGACGGGGGCGCTACGACCGTCGCCCTCCGCATTCATCTCATCCAACGCATTCTTCAGCTTCTTCTCCGCTGCCGCGAGATGGCGGTTGGAGGGCAGTGAGTGGTTTGAAGACTCTGCAGAGGACCTTGGCTTCTTCTGCTTTGCAGTTCTGCTGTCCAAAGACGATGCTTGTGAGGTTGCCTCTCCAGTTTTTGATGGTGGCATGGCATTTAGTAGAGCTAAACCAACATGAGCCTGAAGATTCAGTATAAATAGTTTATTATGATGCAGTGTTGGAAAAATATTAAAAAAAATTTAACTAAATCAGTAGATTTTGGAGAAATTTCAAGCAAATAACTATCCAAGCAGCCACTCAGAGGAAGCCTCATAACTTTCAGATCAAACATGCAAAAAGAACTCGTGATCAGTCTTATTTCCCAATGGACACTCACGGAAGTGCTCTCTTTTAACTGATTTCATCCCAAATCAGTGGATTTCTTTGTCGTTCTTGTTCCTAGTGTTATTGTAGCGGCCATTTTTTACTTTAGAAGGGTAAAGCGAGGCAGACAATCAAGATAGAACGGATACAGCAGCAGTTGGTCTTCCAAACTAAACCCAATCATGCAAAACACTTGAAGCTGAAACTTTTTTTGGNAAGTGTTGTTGTAGCGGCCATTTTTTACTTTAGAAGGGTAAAACGAGGCAGACAATCAAGATAGAAAGGATACAGCAGCAGTTGGTCTTCCAAACTAAACCCAATCATGCAAAACACTTGAAGCTGAAACTTTTTTTGGNTAACTGCAATAAACTTCTGGATCCATCAGCTTCCAAGGAAGAAGCACTTTTTACCAACATTCATAAAGTACTTGCGATTGATTGCACAGTAGAAAAATAGTGGATGGAAGTCCAAGCTCAGTTGCAGACCCATTCACAATCAAACCCAAAACCAATTATATAATAATGGCTCCAATATCAATAGGTTTTTCGGTTTGAATACAATAATTTAAAATAGTGCACTCCTTAGTCACTTTACTGATCTTCATAGTAGATAGTAATTTTGATGCAATTAAAAAGTGCCATGAGAAGTACGCTTTAACAATGATGATGAAAAACTTACATTTCCCTCATCTCTGGCCTCCAAATTCACATCTTCATCCATAAGGTACTGATATAGTTCATTCAAACTGTCTCTTGTAGGGATAAAATTTGCACAATGGCAGATAGACACATTCTCAATCATAAACATCTTGTTTATTCTCAAAGGAGTAAATTGCATGAACCAGCCTTGCTCATAGAAAATTCCTTGGTTGATTCCATGAAAATTTTCGTAAAACTCTTTCACCACAAGGAAGACTACAACCATAGTAGTGTAATAAAGCACTTCCTAATATCTCTGTGCAATGATCTCCTTAACTCGAGTATTCAGTGTGTTAAATCCACGATTCAAAAATTCCCTTTCTTTGATTATCCTCTTCTTTGCTACAATACAATCATGCAACTTTTATGCATCGAAATTGATAAGCTTTCTCCGATTGAAAATTCTAAATCTTACAGTATTTTTCGAGTGGGAAGCCATTGGATTTGAATTCTAGTGGCCTTTTCCTCATTTTCCCTCTTAAAATAGACTTAAGAATCAATTTTTGGGAGTTATAAGGAGAGGAATCGGCCAAAAACAACCTTTTGAAACATTTTAATTCATTTTCATTGCTGCAAC